>JH651276.1:543762-579866 GCA_000260095.1 Tetrahymena borealis | reverse complement strand
CCAACCCCAACCCCAACCCCAACCCCAACCCCAACCCCAACCCCAACCCCAACCCCAACCCCATTAGTTACATCAATAAGGAGCAAATTATTTGCTTCAAATAGCTTTACTTTTGAAATATTTTAAGCAATTGCATTTAACATAAATGAGTATTAAAAAGTGTAATATTGTAAATTTTCTAACAAATAGATTGAAGATATTAAAAATATAATGTTTGAATCTATCTATAACCAATTTTTAAAAATCAATAAATTATAATTATTTATATTATTCAAATAATAATAAAATTTATTTTCATCAACTGAATAATCTAAATAATAATAGTTAGTAAACTAACTTACAGCTTCCAATTTAAGGAAGTTGGAATTAATTAAATGAATCCATAAATATATTAAATTTCTTATTCTTTTGAGATATTTTCCAATTTAGCATAGAATATTTATTAAAGTATTTCATGATTTTCTAAACTATTAAAAATTAAATACATATAAAAATAAAATAAAACTAGGATATTTATCAAATAAAATATGCTTTATCAATTTAAACCAAATCATATTGTTAAATAATTCTTAAGATTTATATACATTTAGAGTAACTTTTCATTATTTATATTAAGAAAAAGAGCAAATATCATTTTTGTAAATATAATTAAATGAGGAGATTAATAGTTATAATTATTTGCAGTATATTTGAGATTAGTAGTAAGTGGTATAGTTAATGATTTAGGTATACAAATAAAAATATTTATAGTATATACCAAAAAATCTATTTAATAAATTAAAAGCATTAAGTAGCAAATTATAATTCGAGATGAAGAAAAGGGAAATAGATTACTCATTACTAAAAATTTTGAGATTGTTAAATTGTCTTAAGGGAAAATATTGAATTGATATTCATTAAATATTATTAAATGTATGGACTAAACAAATTCTTTTGCTTGTTAAACTATATTTACAGAAATAATAAATTAATATATATTCACATACTTATTGATTTTAGAGTTCACTCTCGCCAATAAGGATGAGAAATGGAGTTAAAGTTATAGAATCTCATCATTCAAGTCCTCCCCCAGAAATCACATAGGTATCATCTCCAAATAAAAATGATAATAAAATATAATCATAGTTTGATTATAAGACATTTTAGATGATAAATTCTAATAAATTGGAGATAAAAAGCTTTTCCCAACATAGCCCTCAGAAATATAATAATATGATGCCAGGAAAGAAATTGAAAGCGATTAGGGTTAATTTAGATAAAATTCCCTCTTAATAAAATACAATGTAAGATTGGAAATAATAAGTAAACAAAAGTTAAATGAAATAGCCCCAAACCACAACTTATAGTGTAGTGTAGCCAAATAATTATAACATTATTTCTTTAGCTTAGGCTATTTCAAATGGATAATAAAATGTTGAAACTAAATCTCAAGAGACTTTTAAGTTCACTACCCACAATTTTAATAAAAAGAAAAGATCAAATACACAGACTATTTAGGATGTTAATTCAAATGATAGATCATTATTAAGCTCAAGTAATGGAGGTATATTAGTTGTAAACTCAACAACAGATTAACTTAAATCTAGTAGAAAATCTTCTGATCATTCAACAGCTTGTATAATCTATAGAGGAGATAATGAAAAGGAAGCATTGTTTTCAAGTGAAGGAGATTAAAAAATTTATTAAAGTTAAAGATCAGAATATATTCCAGTCCGATAAAATAGCTTACAAGAGGGAAGCCAACACTAATAGTCACCAAGTTTGACAGTACTAATTAAATAAAATTAATAGAGGTAGTTCTAGAATATGAAAAATACATACGAGTTTAAGAATACAGAATAATAAAGTTAAGACTCTAATAGAATAAAAATTACGAACATTATAAACAGTAAAATTGGGAGTAAATAAAATGAAAGTAATGGAATTAAAACCGCTATTAACACTAACTAGTAAACAGAAAAAGTTATTTAATAATCTACTTCTGTTGTTTAGCCTTAATAAAACAAAGTAAATATGAATAACTTATCATTCCTAACATAACCAATATTACCTTAAACTTAAACTATCATATAAAATCCTTTATATTTACAGCCTATTTAATAACAATAATAATAACAGCAATAGTAATAGCAATAATAAGAAGAATAAGATAATGATTTATCAAATATCTTCTTAAGTAGAAATAAAAACACTCTTTATGAGTGCATTTTTAATAGATAATTTCCTTAAAAAATAGCAGGAATCAAAAAAAATAATGAAATTAGTAAGTAAAGCAGGGTATAAACAGCAGAATTAATTTAACTAACTCAAGAAATGGTTTCAGAAAATGAGAAAAATGGTTAGGATTCAGACTAAACTTTAGGATAATATGAAGAATTAGTTCATCCAGGTACTTGCTCTAAGAAAAGATCATCTTCATTATAGAAAAGTCCTAAAAATAATGAAAGTTATTAAACTAATTACCAATTTTAAAACTTGATATAAATTTAAAATTAGAAATTTCTCCCCTTGCAAAAGAATCCAGGGAGTTCTTTTTTATATTAGAGAATGATGCTTAAATCTGCACAACATACATTACCATAAAAAGAAATATCTTCTCCTGAAGTAATGTAGAGTTTTGAGAATGGCTTGAAAAGGAAAGGTATTGCTGAAGATTATAAAATTGTATTAGATTATAATAAAGATAAAAAGAAGGTTGATTTAAATATATAATCATCAAATAAGAAATAATTAAGAAAGGTATTAGAAAAAAATAATCCTTGTGAATCTAAAGAAATATCTGCAATTAATAGTTAAATGAATAATGAATTAGATAGTTATAAGCAAATAGATCTTTAAAAGATTAATAATAAGGTTAAATTAGATCCAATTTAAAGATAAGAAAGAGCTAAGAGCGCTCAAGATACCTAATTCAAATCTTTCAATGAGGAAACATTTATTGTTAATTTTGATGAATAGAAACAATAGATTTTACATGTGAGAAAAATAAGAAGAAAACCAACAGGTGATAATCACCCTTTAACTTAGTATCTGTAGTAATAAGGTAACTCAGAAGATTACTACAATACCCCAATATAAAAGGATTAATTGAAGAAGAAGAATTCTATAAGTTAGTCTGATATAGATCTTCAATAGATTATAAATACTAAATAAATGAATATATTTCTTACTGCTTAGACAAAAAAATAAACATCTATATATAATGGAAATTAGGATAATGAGACAGATGAAACAAAGGGTATGAGTCAAACTTAAATCATGAATAACAAACAACAGTAATATAAAGTTAAAGATATTGGTTAGACTATATCAATCTTAAGAAATTAAAATGGAGAAGACTAAAATGGTAATTCATTAGATTCAACAACTACTGCTATAAGAGGAAGATCTTCTATGAAGAAAGATTAAAATAACAATTCTAATAAGCTTATAAAATTACAGTAATACTATGATCTCAAGTATGAGAGTAAGTATGGAAAATTTTGGGACAATAATAAGAGAAAGGGTTCTTCTGACCCTTATCATAATAAAATAAAGCCAAATTAAAAAGTCAATGTTTCTATGCAAGAAGGTTCTTTACTTTACTAATAAGCTCCTAGTAATTTAGTTAATGGATCTCAGCCACAACCTATTAGTGGTGTATATAAATAAGAACAATAGATTGATGACTCAAAAAGTGTATTGAAAATCTTATTTGAAAAATAAAAGAGGGATCAAGAAGGAAAGAATCTTTTTACTAACCCAGATCCTTGGGAACAAGAATCTCTCTCTGATTCCTCATTTACATTTGAGAATACATAAAAGGGTAAAAAATGAAGGAATGGATATAGATAAACAAATAAAACTTAACAAATTATTAAATTGAATATAAAACTTTTACTTATTATCACTCACACACCACTCACTTATAAATCAATTAATTATTCTAAATAATTTTGTTTAACAAATAAATAAATAAATTAATAAATAAATAAAAAACTATTTATAATAAATAAAAGATTACATACAATTTTCCATGTTATTTATATTAATAATTCTTCGAGTTTTATTTTATATAAAAAATTTTATTTCATAATAACATTATTTTGTTTATTAAAATATTATTTCAAATTACAAACAAACTTAAAAATCTTTCCTTTTTCAAATTTTAAATTCAATAAAAAATTCAGGATTTTTATTATTTATCCATCTATTATTTGATAAAGGTATTCTAATTATTTTGGGATATAAAAATGTGTGTTGAAATCTTTCTATTTAATATTTATTTCTAATAATTATTAATTGATTAAGTGATATATGCAAAGAATTCTAGATTTATATTGAGAATGAAAATAAAATTTAAACTCCATTTCAATGGATTAATTTTATTATAATTTATTCATTATTATTAATAATCAGGGTGAAACAGATTTAAATTAAGATATTTTAGAAGGTAATATATATTTATATGAGAGGATATAGAGTTATATTTTATATACATAATTAAATGAGATATAAATACAATTTATTGATTTATTTACTTAGTGGTTGGTAATTAATAGGTTTTAAGTGAAGGAATTTACTTGATAATAATATTAATGTTTATAAATAAAATGAGTTTATTAAAATTGAGTAATCAAATTAATATAATAGCTAAAATTTTTCTATTTTATTATAGTTAGAATATTTATTGTTTATATTTATTTTTTATTTTAATAAGACAAAGAAATGAGCGAGGGGTTGGTTGGTTATTTAATAGATCAAAAATTATTTTAATTATTGAAATTGTTTTATTTTAGATTCTTTTGTAAATTAAAATTATTAAGTGTGGCCATTAGGCTTTCGTTGATAGAGGAAGGAGTAGTTACCATTCCATTAGTGACCTTATAGATTGAGTCCATTTTCTTTTTATTAGAGGATTTGACAAAGAAATTTTGTAATCCCATTTTAGGTTTATGGTTACTAGAATATGTTTATTTTAATTAATTTTGTTAAAAAGGTATTTACATTTGTCTTTTCTTTTCAGTAAGCATTTGAATATTTGCTTATTCTTACATTTTTTCTTGCAATTCCTTTTTTTAATCGTCTTCTTATTACATTTTCTCTGTTTGACCTTCTTAATTTTTCTACAAATTATCAATTTTAATATCGAAATTTTATTGTGCTTTCTCATTTTATTTCTCAAATAAAAAATAAGCTTTATTTGGAAACTTTTGTTTGTTATCCATTTAGAGAATTGTTTTTAAGGAATTATTATTTGCATTCTACTGACTTTAATTTCTTATATGCTACCCTTACATTTAATTATACGACTAAGGCAAAACAAAATGTGGCAGAGAATTATTTCTCTATCTCCAGGATTAGCATTCTTTCTACTCACTCTATTACGATGTCATCTAATTAGATTAAATTTCTTGAATATTTTTTTCTTCTTTTCTAACTTACATATTATTAAGAGGAGGGTAATATATTTACTATGATTGCTTTCTTAAATCAGCTCCAGCAAGTTCATCTAATAAAGAAACCATTGAATTGGCTTAAGTATCTGGATTGGAAGGTTTTTAACTCATGATCTTTTAATTGAAATTAATTCTTGGAGAGTTTTAAAGAGACTTTATCTACTATTCTTTGTTAAAAGAAGCAATAGTTGAGCTCATAAAGTGGCTTGATCTTTTCTTCTTACTGAAGGGATTATTGTTAATAAAGAATCTATTTTTATTATCAAAAGCAGAACCATTAAGAAGGTGTGCATCTTTATAGCCTGCTTCAATTGATTCTTATTAACTTGTGTTTGACTATTAGATGCTTGTATTTGGTTTAATTTTTATAGCTTATAAGTTAATCTCTAATGGTTTTTTTATTTAAATTCTCTTAAACCCATAATTTGTCTATGATTGATTGTGAGTAGAATTATTATTAGAGGTTTAATTCACTAAAAATTTCTAGAATGATTCTTTTTTCTATTAGTCAAACTCATTTAGGATCTTTGAAAGCTTATTTGCTTAGACAGTAGAAGAACTATTCCTGCTAGAACTTACCCTTTTATTAGAGATATCATTATTATTCAATCCACAAGTTGGAAGATCTTATTAACTCAAATTATTTGATCTTAATTTAATCTTAGTATTATCTTTATTGAAATTAAAGAAAGGAGGTGAGATTTTTATTGATGATGAGTTAGTTTAATGTTAAGAGGTGGAATTTAAATGATGAGAAGAATATTAGTTGAATTATTGAATTGAAGAAGATTTATCAATATTTGTTTTGTCTTGAGTCGAATTAGAGTTATCTACACTTTAATTCTTTCTCTTCGTCAACTTGGAGAAAGAATCAGGGGATTAAGGTAGGCTAAGCTTCGTGGCTTATTTTTGATTCAGTTTTGAAGGAACTGGAGAATTGACAATAGAAGAGACTTCTGCATTATGATCGCCTGTTCTTTCACAATTAGACTGATCAAAATTGTCTATTTCAGGAATACTTGATATTTAATAGTTATATATATAAGAATTTTGATTGTTTTGATATTTCTGAGGACTTAAACTTTATGATATTTTTCTATGATTCCCTAATTGGCTCGTTGAACTACAATTCTCATTATTTCTTTCTGTATCATTTTCTTTTTCACTATTATTATTAATACTTTTAGTTGGGCTCTTTGGTTCTTGCTCTGCCTCACTGAGAAGATTAAAAGAATGGAAGCGATATTTATTACTAAGTTTTTAAATCTTTTGCAAAGAATGTTCAGTATATTTGGAACTTAGGTTTATTAAATTACTAAGTTCATTAACTTTCTAACCTACTGAAGTAGAAGGTAGATTCTTACATTTTTTTATTTATTCCTTGCGTTAGAAGTTATAGCTGAAAAATTCTACCATAGATGAGAATGTTGTTGGTACTACTCTTTGAGTTTACTCTTCTTCTTTTTCAATTGCTTACTCGTTAATATTTTTGTCTGAGTTTGATCTCTAAGAATTCTCATTTACCATATTACTGATGCTTGAATTTGATGCTGTGGGTACTTTTACAAAAATCTTAGTAAGTTTTTTTTGAAACTATCTATTAGAATTGTCACCTTTTTACTAGGCTTCGCCAATTTTTGACATAGATCCTAATAACATAGAATAGGATTAATTCTTTTTCTTACTTTCTTATTCATCCTTTTTTTCAATTTTTTCTCTCAGATCTCTCATTATTTTTGCAAACTATGAATTAATTTCCCCACTAAATACACCCTTTTTAAATTCACTCAAATTGAGAGTGTTATCCCCATTAAAGTCAATTATTTTGAAAATGGCCTCAACATCCTATTTATCAAGAATAATTGAATTATCCTTAAACATACTAATTAACTCCTATATATCTATACCCTCTGACTGATTCGCATCAAACCCTCTAAACAGTTCATTGATTTCGTAGTGTTTGTGCAATTCATCAGGAAAAAAAAGATACTGCTTTTTGGCTTTGTCAACATGACGAGTTTTTAGCCACTTCATAGTAACTAAATTGTGCATCCAAGTTCTTTTAAAGTTATCAATTTCATTTTTATCAAGTTGATTTAGGTATTCCAAATGCTTTTCCATAATGAAAGTAGTTAATCGCCTATTTTTAATTGATGAGATTATGTTGTCTTTTCTATATTCTATATATATATTTCACTTGAGAAGCGATAAACAGTGAAGTAATACTTTTGTTACTACTTTTATATATTATACTGAATGTACGTACACCAATCTCTTTATTAAATATAACAAATTAATTATTAAACAATTTTGCATAAAATTTGATTAATGTCATTTCATTCGCTGTTTTTAAATGCTATTATTCATAACAATCCTTTAGCAATAATTCATTTGATTTAAATTTATTGATTATTCTTTTTACTTCTTCATTTATTATAACTTTTTACCTTCCTGGACTGTAAATCAGTTTCCTAAAATTGTGCATTTTTATTTCCTACTAAATATCTCGGCCTATTTACTCTCAAATATAATTCTTATACCATATAATCTAAGTTCTAACAAATAAAAAATTAGACTTAATTTGATCCTATATCTTAAGAATAGGTGATTTTCATTAATGAAACTTAAATTATATTTTTTTATACTTACTAGGATTTCGTTTTAGAGATTTTCTTTGTATACAAATCCTCTAGATAATTGTTAATGAAAAATTTAAATTACTTCTAGTAAACAATAAATTTGATTATCTTTTAGTTATAAAATACTTCAATTAATAGCGTTAGATCCCGCAAATACCATTAAATTTAATTCATGAGAAAGTAATCAATTTTATTTTAGCGAAGATCTAATATTTTTTATTTATTACACATTAGATAAATAGACCTAAAATTATTAAGATTTTTTCTATATAATGAATAAGTGATATCCTTATTTTTATATTTTAATTAATGATCTATTAAAGGAATCAATATATAATCTTAAATAATAATTAAGATTTAATAATTTCTACAAAAAATAAATTTACAAGATTGTTGAGATAATTTTAGAGTAAAACAAGATAATTGTAATTATAATCTTTAGATTAATAAATGAATTAGTTGTTGTATAATAAAACAGATAATAAATATTTAATCAATTTTGTTCAGCATTTTATTTTTATACTTTGATTTTATTTTTTTATGTAATTATTTTCTATTTATGCCCTTAATTATTCTTACTAAATTATTCCCGCTTTTGGCTGTCAATTATATTTTTAATTATCTTATAAGCTTAAGATATTATTTCTTTTTCTAAATCTTTCATTTAAACAAAAGGTTCATAATTTGGTTTTACAGATTCCTTTATTATTTTCTCAAAAGCTGTAGGTCTTAATTTTAGCTTAGCCTTTCCATTATTCTTCTTTAACAATAAAAGTTAACTCTATTCTAGTTTGTTACTCTATCTTCCTTTTACGTTTTAATTTCCCTTAGTTGATTTTGAAATTAAGGATTTTTATAATTGATTTACAGAAAAATTACTGTTTAATAAAGACTAATCAGTAATTAATTTTAAACTGGGAGGAGAGTTAATAACAGTTGAGGCAAGATTTAAGTCATTATGATTAGTGGTAGCTACAGAATAGTCAACATCTAATTCTATTTATAAGAATAATATTATTTAATTAATAATAATATTTTTAAAAGATTGCTTTACTTGTTGCTAATCTATTAGTAGAGGCATCAAAAACATTTGTTTATTAATTATTTTATAATGGTTAAATTTATTCCTGCTTTTATTATTGTTGTTTCTGTTTATTTATTAAAATTAGAGGAAGGTTCTTTAATATATTAGTAAAAGATATTTGATTCTTTCTTTTGAGAATTTTCATTTTGAGTTCTTTATCAGATTCTCTGTAAGTGAATGAATTCATACTAAGTGATTTCTTGAGAATCGATATTAATTGATTTAAATTCTACTATGATGGATCATATTAATAACAATTATTTGTGAAATATTTTTTTATTTCTTCAGCAAATGTTTTATTCTCCTCGCATTCACTGTAAATTAAACTTGATTTTATTGAAGCAGTTGATTCAGGAGTAATTTCATAATTTTCTTATGATTCAAACTTTTCATATATCGATTTTTTATACCTAAAAGAAAATAAAATAAGCTTAAATTTAATTTATAATTTAATTAACCTTTTATTATGTATTTAAAATTTAATGATATTAATGATCTCCATAAGTACTTTATGAGTCTAATTTTAAAGAATAATTATTTTAATATCCTGAAAAATTCAAAATATATTTACATAATTTAATTAATTGATATTCAAGTAAAAGTGATGATATTTCTTTAAAAATTGAATTCTCTTTTTCAAATAGAATTCTTTACATATATCCTTACTAATTGAAAGCAAATCATCTTTCAAGTAAGCAAATATTTTAAATGGGATTTGATTAGATTCAAATAAACTACTCTCTTTAATAATGAGACACTCTAAAGTTATTGCGAACATAATATTATATATTCTCAAAATCTTTGCTCTCTCTGCTGATTGTTATATTATTATTTTTCCAGCTCTATTTACGACCTATGATTTTTCAATAATTCTCTCATACAACTTTTTTCTTTAATAATATCTTTAGAAAAATAAGCATATCAACTCATCTCTTCGTTTCTTTATTTTATTCAACTTTTCAAAACAGCTAATTAGTCTTAAACCCCTTTTCACATCTATCAATATTCTTTCTTAATATGTATTTCCCTAATGTCTAAATGTTGTTATAATAATTTATTATTAAGAAAAAGTAATATCTTAGATAATAACAATATCTTACCTTTATCTAAATTAGAATAAAATATTCTTTATAAAAATATTCTATTTTTCCTTTTTTAATAGCTCTAATTTTCTTTTTTTAATTCTAAATTAAAAAATAAATAAGTAAATTATTTAATTTAATGTCTAAATTAATTTCACCTTAATTCTAACTTAGAAATCAAAAAGAGAAAGCAAAGAAGCTTATACCATCTCACTTAGAATTTCCTTAATAATATATGAGATTCTTATTGAATTCTCTCATAATTTTTACTTTCTTAGTATTTTTCTTACTTTTTTAAGATATTCAAAACAATTTAATTTTATTTCTCGGCCATTATTCTTTTCTTTTTGCTTTAACATCTAATAGATTTGATCATACTTGAATTCTACCAATCCCTCATTCTTTAAAATTTTTAACTTTCATAATTATCTAAAATACTAATATTTTTTGAGATAAAATTAGAACTCCCAAAAGGATTAAAAGAACTTTCTTTTAGAAGGTAAGATTAATTATTTTGTTAAGGTGTAAGTTCATTTTATACGAAAATTGTTGGCAAAGTTTCAAATTAGACAGGTAAATAAGGGTCTGTTGTCTAATCTTAATTAATGCTATACTAGAATGTTAGTTCAAAGCTACAGAAAGGAGTTTAAGATAATAAAGTAATGTAAATGCTTTCTTTTTCTTCTTGAAAGTTATAATAAATAGTTCGATCAAATGAACAGTAGTATTAGTCATAATTAGACCAACACTGATCTTCTTATTATCCTATGAACATATGAAGATTCTATAATAAAGATATTTTAAACTTTAATATTAAGGGGCTTTATTTATTCTTACTATTTAAGTGAATAATTTTAAATGAATTTTAGAAAATATCAATTTAATTCTTTTTATCTTCTTCTACTTAAAGAATCACATCATTTTTTATCTATTTACATTTTAATAAAAAATTAATAAAATAGAGGTTAATTTAAAAAAGCTATTAGAACTAAAAAAATAATAATGTATTTATTTACAAACTTTATTGTTTAAAGATACTAAAGATCAAAATTGGTTATGTCAAACTTAAAAGCAGAGTAATCAGAAGTATTATTTTATATTTTTTATTGAGAAGAGGTGAGATTATTTTTATATTGATCCTTAATGTACATAAGAGATTTTTAATTTGGTGGAAATGATTGATTCATGATATAATCATTCTCCTTTTTTGAATCATTTCTTGCAGTTAACTTCTACTTTATGTGAAATTTATTTGTAGGAATAACTCTAATTTAATTTTTTTGTTTTTATGAAGCAATTGTATCTATATATTTATTAATTTTTATAATTTTTAATCTTCATTTAAAATACTTTTTAAAAATTATTACCTTTCTATGATATTTTAAGAGAAGTAGCAATGAATTTCATATCCTTAGTAGAAGTTATTTTTTAAGACTCCCCTTTCTAAAAAATCAATAATATTTTTATTAAAAGTTCATTCAAAATTAATTTTCAAATACTTCTGGGCTATGAGAAGCAAATCTACCAAATGTGAATAAAGCTTTTTCAGTGAGTTTATCTACTGGGAGTAGCCTCTAATGCTATTACTTCTACTCTATAATTTTTTCTCCCCACTTATTTACCATTTATATTTAAACATTAGTCAGTTCTTAAACTCTTCCTTTTTCAATCTTTATCTTATTCTGAAATGGCCCTAATTCTTCTTATTTTTAAACTAGAACAGATTGTCTTTGAGGATTCTCTCTTTTTATTTTTTTATTTTTACCATCATCATCACTTTAATCTTCAGAGGAAACCTCATAATCATCTTATATGATAGAAATTTTTGATAAATTTCTGGAGTTGTCTGAATTAATAGATTTATAATCCTCACCATAATCTTCTATGTTACTATTGTCTCTTTAAAAAATAAATTCTAATAGAATGAATATGAAAATTCAAAGATTTACAGATTAGAAAATTTAGTCTTGATTGGTGGAAGAAATTTAGAAAATTTAAATTTTGATTCAATGTTCATATTTGGAATTAGAATTCATAATTTCGATTCCTTAAAATTATTGTTGAAGTATTGATTGAAGCTTTTACTGAAGAAACTGAATAAAATTAAAAAAATATCTATTTAAAGATTAGATGATACCAACTGAAAAGAATATAATAATTGATAATTCACTATTTAATAGATTATACTACAGTCTACCAATTACATCTAGGCTCAATCAATTTTTTAAAGCACTTATACTTCTAAGATGAATTATTTTCTCAAATTTTTGATTTGCTTTTATAAACTCATTCCTCATAATTATTTGTTAGCAACTGACTAGTATATTTCTAGCTTTATTTCTAAAATAGAACAATTTTCCTTCATTCAATTAAAATTATTTATATTTGGTAATTGACATTTAACAATAATTAATCTTAATTACATACATTATTTATTAAATATATTAGATTTTCTTCATTAATTTTTTAATTATTTTCTTTATTTTAAACCTTTCCCTCCTACAAAAATAAGTCAAATTTTAAAAAAATATTGTTCTTCATCTATACTTACAATAAATAATCAAGTTTCAATTTCATTTTTGTTTGAAGGATTTTTATTTTTATAATTAACTCCTCCAATTACATTAAGGATTATTTAACATTTGTTTATATTTTAATATTTTCTAAAAACAAACCATCAATAAAGAAAGATTAGTTAATTAATTAATTATCATACATAATATACTTCTTACTAAAATCACATGTAGGTTTCTCTCTTTTTAACATTTTGTTATTTTTATAGATTACATTAATAGGATTTTAAAAAAAGAAAATTCTATTAGAATGTGAAAGATTTTAATTTTTACAAAATTAGAAGGCGTAAATTCAAAGAGAAGTTAAGCTATTCCCAAGAACAAAAATTAATTTGTAATAAAGAAATATTTGATTTATAATTTTACATCCTATTAAATTGTGTAAGGTGAGGATATTATGCAAAATTAAATAAAAAAGTGGAAAAGCTTGCATCATATAGTTTGGAAAATATTACGCATGTATAATAGATAGAAATTCTAAGAAAGAATTAAAGACCTTTAAATAGAAATTTTACTTTTACCTTCATAAATGTAATTATGCTGAATAAATTAAAGTTCAATATATGAGGCAATAAGCACTCCAAACTATAAATAATCAGAATCTTACACTTTTCTTTGATAAATTCATTGTTATATCCTACAAAAATAAGTGAAAATAAAATTGAGGGGGTGTGTTTTAACATTCAATTTAATAAATAACTTAAAGAATAATTAAAAATCAAAAAATTAAATTCTGACAAACTGAAAAATTTTCAAAAAGCTAGGTTTGAAATGGAGAGATACGAACTCTAAACTTTATTAAGCTCATCTGAAACAGCTGATGTCCACTTATGTAGTGTACCAAAGAATACAGCAATTAAAATATTTAAAAAAGAAAGTGCTTTCAAGATGGAATTGAAAGCCCTCACATATTTGGAGAAGACTCCAAATGTAATAAAGATGAAAGGGTTTATTGATGAATAGCCTACTTAGGCAATATTCTTGGAATTTGCAGCTTAAGGCACTTTATTTAAGTTTGTAGCAAATAATAATGGAATCACAGAAGAAGGAGCACACTTTTTCTTTAAGCAATTGATTAGTGTAGTAGAAGTGTTGCACGCCTCTAATATTGTTCATAGAGATATTAAATTAGAAAATATACTTTTAGATGATTCATTTAATGTTTTTTTATGTGATTTCGGTAATGCTATTTTCTTGAAATAAATTGATGACCTCACATTCATTCCTTCTGCAGGTACTCAATGCTGTAGGGCTCCTGAATTAATTAGACCTAAGTCAGATAATCTAGAAATTCCTAAGAAGCCAGAAGGAATTGATTTAAAAAAAGCTGACATATTTAGTATAGGTGTACTTTTATTTACAATGGTTTTTTGTAAATAACCTTTCTCTAAAGCTGATACAAATGATTTCTTCTTCTAAACTTTAACTAAAAGTAAGACAAAGTTCTGGAATTTATTTGCTATTGAGCCTTCTCCATAATTCAAAGATCTTATTAACAAGCTTATATCACCCAATCCAATTGATAGACTCAGCATACAAGAAATTAAAAACCATCCTTGGATTACACAAACAGAATCAACCATCCACAGTTTAAAACAAAAACCATCTGGTGTTGAGTGAAATAAATGGCTAATGCCTATAACTATTAATTAATCTTTATCTTATCAAACATCTTATTTGTATTGATTAGTGAAAATGAATGAATTCTTAGAGAGCTTACTTAAGTTTATTATTAGATGTGTTTGGTTAAATTGATAAGATAATGAATACAAATTGATTATTTAATCAAAAAGCAGGTAAGTCTCTCTACTATTTCTCATCAAAAATATCTAATCGATACAGAAAGTTTAAACATTTAATTTCCATTATCTTACAATAACTTTGTATTCTTAAACTATAACAATTATTTGTAAATAAACAAGCTTATTCAATATTTTATTTATTTTTGTTTAACTCTAAAACTCAATATATAATTATAACAAATAAATCAATATTTATTTATTCAATAACTCTCTAATTAACATACTCAACCACTCACTCAATCACTCAATCATTTTCTTTCATATTTTACATATATTTAGAAAAAAATATTTATTTAATTAATAAATTCTAGCCTACACATTTCTTATTTTTCTTACTTCCTTCCTTCTCTAAAAAAATATAAATTATTTGGTATCCACTTTAGATTAGAATTAATTCTTCCTCTTCTTCTCACATATTTAAATTAAATAAATTGTAATTCCTTCTTTCTTTTAAATTCAGTTTTTCTAAATTTTTTTAAATAATTGTAATTAGATGGTAAATTAATTTAAAGAAATTTTTGAAAAACTTTTAAAATTAGATGAAAATAATTGGGTTTTCGATTCTTTTTAAGTGAAGGATTTTTTAAATTTATAAATTTAAAAAAAAGATAAAACAAAGAAAGGAAGAGATATAAATAAAAAGTGTAAGAATTATTAGTTGAATAATAAAATATTTAAATTTAAACAACAAAATGAGTATTTGAATGTACATCAATCAACATAGTTACAAGGTAAGTAGTGAATAGTTTATAAATATAAAGTGATTATAGTTTTTTATTTACTTCCTATTTAATTTTAAATCTAGGAGGTAATTTATTAGAAATGGTTGTGTTATTAAATATTTATAGACATTGTCTGTAGATTACTTTTATTGGTTTGGTTGCCAATTGATTATTTGATTTATTTATTGATACAAAGGGTTATTTATTCTTTCTAAATTTCAGAGAGTTAAGTTTAGGTTGATAATAGAGAGAAGATGAGTTAAAGAAATACAAAGTGATAAGGAATCCCAATATTATTATTATTATAAAATATTATAAAAAATAAGGATTTTAATTCAGTTTTTGACTATAAATTAGTTAGTTTTTATTAGTTTTTTAAGTTTTTGTGCATTAAAATAATTATTGAATAATAACTAAATCTCTTTGAGTTTAAGCAGATCTGTTTATTATTCAAGTATTTAAAAAAGCTATAAATATTCATTAATCTATTGCATTTATCTATTAAAGACAAGCATCGTATCTTCCTTGATAGATCTCATATTAGGTTTTCAGTTCATCAGTTTTTTCTTGGATGTGCATAGCCTCTAGGTAGTTTGAAATTGTATGAACTTTATCAATAGTAATCAAATTCTTCACTATTGACATTCTCTTTCTATCAAAGTTGCCATTGCTATTCTTTCTAAAATTCTATTCCTCTTTATCTTTGAAAGGGAATTGTATTATTTTTTAGATATCTTACTTTGTAATCTCCATACTAGCATCATTAATTGTGATTTAAATTTTAGAAAAAACATTCTCTTTTACAGAAAGTAATTACTCACATAATTTTAAACATCTTTAGTAGTATTTCAATTAAACTTAAGGTGAAGTTAGCACTTCATTTAATAGTGAATAATCAGCATAGTGTAATAGATTGCCAAACAACATGTTATACACATCTGTGCTCTTTTATTATTCTGAATTATCCATCTTTATACTCTTTAATTAATTGTTAAGCGATTTGCTAAGATCCTTTAACTTCTCTTAAATAAATTTAGGGAATGCAATACGGAATGACTCCTCTTATTTCTATTTCTCAGAGTTACCTTTTAAGTTTTAAAAAATAATTAAAATTTAAATTAAAGCAATAAATGATTTAATATTATTAAAAGATTAATTAATTTTTTGTAATCAAATTGATTTTAAAGATTAATTAATTTTAGAGATCATATTCATTTTAAAGATTAATATTATTCTTTTGTTATAGATAGAAAAATTAGATAAGTAGATATAGTAAATAAGATTAATTACTAGAATCAGCAATGATGAGATTAATTTCTAAATGATTCTCAATTGTTTTTACTGTTTAAAGAAGAGCTAAGAGAATAGAAGACCAAGAGCACGCTTGACTGAATTCAGTGTTGTTATCATTAGCTAATTATTCTGCATTTTTCTTAAAGTCTTCCATCTTTTCTAAATACTTATTCAGATCTTCGAATAGGATTTCATGCAATCTTTTCCAAATATATTCTAGTGCTCTATTCTACTTTTCTTTTACTTCAAGAACTTCTTCAGATTGATTAACGCTTTATAACTTTGACTATTTTGGAGAAAGCTGCTGCTACTGTTTATCTGATTCTCCCTCCGCATTATTAACTATTTCTGCAGATTTGCTACTTTATCCTTTTGATTGATTTTCTGATATTTCTGATGAGTTATTAGCTATTTATGATGATTGTTATTACTATTATTATTGTTGTTATTATTGAGGCTAATATTGTGAGAGCAAACTTGGATTGTCTTATGCAAGTTATTACAAAAAAGAAGGCTACATACATGGGTGTTCAAAGAATTCTTCAAAACTCATACGTTTATTTGGATCAACATTTAACATTTTAGTGATAAGATCCTTTACTTCAGGTGCGATCTGAACTGCAGAAAAGTTTATTTAATTTTTTTCAATCAAATTAATCAAATCTTAAATGTGAGCGCCTTTTGGAGGATTGAATGGAGGTCTACCATAAATCATTTAATAGATGATAATACCAAGACTCCAAACATCGCATTTTTCATTATATTTTTCTCGCTTAAGAATTTCTGGAGCCATTGTTATAGGTGTTCCACAATAGCTCTATAAGAGTGAATTATCATCAAAATGCTTAGCAAAACCAAAATCACCTAGCTTGACAGTGAGATCTTTGGTAAGTAGTATATTGGCTAGCTTTAAATCTCTATGAACGAATTTCAGTCTGCGAATTTCTTTGAAAGCTGATGATAATTATTATATGAACATCAATGCAATACTGAGTGGAAATTTGCCGTTAAATTTTTCCTTCATATATTATTCCAAGTCACCTAATTCGCAGAATTCAAAAATTAAATACCAATTATTTGATGTCTTTTTGAAATCTACTAGCCTTATAATATTTTTATGTTTTAGCTTCAGCAAAATGCTTATTTCTTTGTCTATCAGTTCCTAATTGTCTTCTCTCAAATGACCTTTTGAAATCATTTTTATAGCATAATCTTCTTAAACTCCATTTGTTTCGGCTCGACCTCTGTAGACTCTAGCGAATGATCCTTATCCAATTTCTTTAATCAATGAATAAGGACCAATCTTTTTGTAGACAGTTTATTTAATTGTGCTATTTTACATTGTATTCTAGCTACCACCACCGCTTTAATTTTGAGACTAAAGTTATGATGATGACATTTGTCTTTTCAATCCTATGATCGTGCTTTATGTTTTTTCCTTCTAGTAGCTTTAAATTATTATTATTTTAAATAGGTCTTACTTATCCTTTCTTTTTTTTTTGAACAATCTTACAAAAGAATAATTGTTTTCTTTTTTGATTACCAGCAAAATTCGGAAGGGTTTTATTATTTCAATTATTGCTCAAGAAAAATTTTTTTTCTTTCTTTTTCTCTTGGCTATTTATTGCATTGAATTTAAGTGTCACTGGAATGAATATTGTAAATTATTAAGAAAGCAGATAAAGAAATTAATCAAACAATTAATGAATATTCTTAAAGATTAAGAGTCTTATGAATGTAAAACACTTCATCATATTCATTCGTGTAAAAATAAATTAATTTACAATTCTAATGTTAAAAACCTCATCAAAAAACATAAATTTTGATTGATCAAAACTGAAAAACAACTTAATTTTTTATTAATACCACCTGATAAAGTTAAAATCAAATTTTAAAACACAAGATATTGAGTTAAAAAGGAAAATATATTCAAAAAAATCAAGGTGTTTATTGTAATCAGTTTCTAAACTCTTCTATATTTCTATTGTACTCATCCGAATAATTCTAATTGAAGTAACATTAATTTTCATTCTGTGTTATTCTTTATACGATTGATAGACTTTATCTTCGAGATTTCTTTACCAAATAGACAAATAGACAGAGTGTCTACTTTCAAGAAATTTTACTATGATTCTTTTTAAATTGAATATATAGGACCTTTTTAAGGATCGATAAAAGAAGGAGAGAATCAGAAAATAATATCCCCTTTCTTAAATTTTTCTCGACTCTTAATCTGATAAAATCCGAATGGCTAAACACCCTTTTTGAGATAACCTAAAATATGAGGATCCTATATATCCTTTAGTAGAAAAAATAAAGGAGATGTATAAATATTAAAAATTGTATTATTATATAAGTCTATATTTCGATTTATGCATATTTCACTAGTGGTTGACAATTAGTAGATAGTGAGTTTGATATTACGATTGGTTCTTATTTATATAATTTCAAATGCCACCAAAATTATTTATTAAAGTAAAAATACTAATAAAATAAGAAATCCACCAACGAATTACTTAATAAATATGTTGAGCTCTCACCCAGTCACACAGGAAATGAAAATACTCTAATCTACACATGATAATATGAATTGAATGGATAGGAAATTAAAAAAAGCAAAGAAGGATTATTGTAAAAGGAATAGAAAAAAGATTGAGAAAAATCTCTGAAATAAATTTTAAGTAGTATTATTATATATTTCTAATATAGTAAATTTATAATGGCAATTATATATAATAAAAAAGATATTTAATTATATTTATTCATAAGTATTACCTACTCTATCTATTTATTAAAAATATTCCTCTATAGTTATATATTAATTTATTTATAGGCATTAAAACAGATTTTATTAAATTTATTCCCCTCATCATAGATTTCTAAGGTAATTAGAGACTTCATAAAATTTATCTGAGCTAATCCTAATGAATTCATTGAGCTCTATTATCCATTACTTATATTTATCAGAGTATGGTAGGGATTAAATGTTTAAGCCTTCATATGCATAAGTCTTTTTATGAGTATTAAAAGTGAAATTGAAATGATATTTGTCAAGATTAGATGTACTGAGAGTAGTATCTTTGATGTTATTTAGTTATACATTTAAGAATATGCCTATCTTACCTTCATCAGTGTTTTATTATAATGAAGAAGGCAATTTATTAGATTTTTCATCAATACTTACTACCTTTATTTCTCTATTTTTACTAAGCTTTTCATATAAATGAGCATCCTCCTTAGAGTATTCATCATTATTGTTTTATTTTTTGAAAAGAGTATTTGTACTTGATTATATTTCTTGTGTAGGAGATATGCAAATTGCAGAATAGTTCTAATTGATACCAAAGTATGAGCCGTTTTCAATTTTAACAATGTACATAATTATATCCATTTCAACTTTATTAGCTTATAATTAAGACAAAAGTATTTCCTTGTCATATTATAAATTGTTAATGCTTTCCTATACATCTTCTAGTAAGAATTTATAATTTTCAATCAATTCCAAACCAAAATTCTTCATCTTTTATTAATCTTCTTTAGATTTTATAAAAGTACTCATTTCTTCTATCTTTGTCTTCTTTGTCGTATCGAAATAGAGAATATTCTTGATGATTCGCTATTACTTAAAATCAAATTTAGAAGTCTATTTTCCTTTATTATTTATCTATTTTTATAAAATAAAATTAATAGGGGGTTATATTTATTTTAAATATTTAAAATGTTAAAAACAAAATCAAAATAAGAAACTGTTTATTTGATCATATTAGTTTTAAAAATAGAAAGGAATCCTTCTTTTAGACCTAAATTATTTAATTAAATACCTTAACATTATAGAGTCTGATTCTTGTTCCCTCTCTGAGAGAGTCATATAAATCTTAAGTAACAGAATGGATATTGATTTCGACCCATGGTTATTGATCATGTTAGAATTATGGATCATAGTAACTTAAGGCATCCACTACTAAGACTGTAAATCCAAGAGTTTTGCTTCCATCCATACCTTCATCTTCCATTTATTTAGGGTTACAAAAAGCACGTTTAACATGACCACTTTCATAACAGAGAGGATATTTCTTGATAATAAAAACATCTATAGTTTAAATATCAGCTCCTCCATAGGGTCTAATTGATTTCAAAGAGCGAGGGAAATACTTTTAAAATGAATTATCACAAATTCCTAATTTGGCAGTAGGAGGAGCTCTTCTGATGTTGTTATAATAAATTTCATATATTTTCTAATATTATAAATTCTGATTAGGACTAATGAATTTCTCTAGACCTCCGATAGGAGGTTATCCAATTGAGTTGACATAAAACTTCTAACCAATATAGATCTTCTTTTTAAGTATTAAATCTAAGATTAGAATCTTATTTGATTGATAGTACATATCATTATTAATTAAATTTTAACTAAAAACTACTACATAGAAACTATACCAACCATCGGATAATTCAATTAAATAAGCCCCTTATGATTTATTGTGAATGATATTATTTACTTATAGCACCATATTAAGAGATTTAACAGCATCTTGCTCCTCTATTTGTTTTAATATAGATCTTTTACATATATACATTTCTGTATATAATCTAAACTCTAATTCATTATAAATATTCTCAATTGTTAGCCTCTTATTTATAGGGCAATCTACTAAATTGCTTTCATAATTTGCTAATTTCCACACTACCTATCTGAAGTGAGTTCTTACCCATCTCTCTTCTAAGATCTTTTCTTTTTATTACAATTTTGCATAGAAGTTTAAATAGTTTAAATATCCCTTTCGAAGTTTATTTTTACAGTTCTCAAGAGTTTTATCCACCTAATTTTTATTTTTTTCTCTTTCTTCTTCGTCTAATGACTCTGTAGAAGGAATAGGAAGTGAACAGAAACATTCCATTTTTTTATTGTAAGAATTTTCATGGAAATCCAATAGGAATTATCCAATCATTTAGCTGTAACAATTACAAACAATAGAAAAATAAGTGCATTAATTGATATCTTTTGAACATTGTTCAGTATAACTTTACTATGCATCGCCTTCAATATCCATTTTATTAATCTTTACCTTTAGTTCTTCATATTTTACAATTTTTACATTAGTCAATTGAGAATCAAAACTGTATTTCATTTAAATAATAGGATTTCCTAAATACTCGTTCATCACTACTGGTATTTATTTAATCGCACTTCCCATATCTCTACTCTTGGAGGATTTCTTTGAAGAGCTAAAAAGTTATCTTTTGTTTCCTTAACCTTCTTCCTCTTCTTCATTAATAAAGGAATATCTATTACTATTCTTATTAAATAAGTCTTTTAACTTTTTATTTAGTTCATTGTTTCCACTCTCGAATGTTCTCTCTAAACTTTAAGGTTTGCTGAAAGGTTTTGAAAGAGAAGTTTTACCACTTTTCTAATTATTAAATAAATAAATAAATAAATAAATTATTTTAGTTAAACAAAGAGGTAAAAAAAAGAAATAAATTAAAAAATCTAATCTTACCTATCCAGATTTATCAGCTGAAGTAAATAGGAATGAACCGTTTTCTTCTGACATTTGTCCTTTAAATTTTTAATTTAATTTGCTTCCTACTTTGACTGATTTAATAGTTGGGGTAATTTTTGTAACTGGAGTAGATTTAGATGAATCTACAACTTTAACTAATTTAAAGGGCTTAGGGTGTTCCCTTTTTGGCTCAGGTTTTTTAACTAGTTTTAACATACGTGAAAAGTCATCATCTTCATCATCTTCTTCTTCATCTATTCTAGATTTTGATGATTTCTGAATACTTGATTTAAAAGAGGTTTCACTGTTTTAGAATCTGCTTTTAGAGTCTATACTTTTTTTATTATCTATCTTCATAGTTGGAGTCTTTTTAATATCTTTAGAAATTGATGAAGGCTTTGAACTAAATGTTGATTATTTAGATTGATTGAAACCACTCATTTTAGTATTTGAGTTTTCATTTCTTATAGGAATTTCAAAATCATCTTCTTCATCATCATCCTTATCCATCATAGCTTAAAATTTTTTCAACTTAGCTTCATCTACTTTGAGTTTTTTTGAACCAACTGCATTTGAAAACCCTGAAAAACCTGAGAATCCCCCTTCTTCTTCTTCATCTTCTAAATCTGTTTTTCTTTTTTTACCTTTATTTTGCTACTGTTTAGATTTACTTTATCCATCATCTTCTCCTACCGAAAATGCTTTTTCAAGTTATTCAAGCTACTTAGGATCAATTTTTAATTCTTTATTTCCTTTTACAATTTTGAATCCCATAAAAGGTGTATCAGATTTTTTAGAGAAGAAATCGTCATATTTTTTAGAATCTTCCTCTTCTTCCTCCTCTTCAATTTTATTAGGCTATTTATATAGTATTTTTTATGGTTTGTCTTTATCTGCATCAAATACTTTCATCAGCTTATTCATAACTTTCTCATCTACTTCTAGTTTTCTATCATTTTTGGCTATTTTAAATCCAACAAACCCATCATTACTATCTGACTATTTATTAAAGAAATCTTCATATTATTTATTCTCCTTCTATTAATCTTATTAACTATCTTAATTATCTGAAAGGTCTTCAAACATAGACTCAAATTTTTATAAGTTTTTAGGTTTAGGTTGAATACTCTCAGAATTTTTACCAATTTTTTAAAATCCATTAGATGTCCCTTTAGAAAAGGAAAAACCAATACCTTCCTCTTCTTTATTTTACTCTTAAGCACCATTTAATTTTGGTTTTGAAAATCCAAAACCTGTATCTCCATTTGATTTTGGCTTAGCAAATCCAAAGCCAACCTCTCCATTTTTAGATGTTCCGTTTAATTTAGGTTTAGCAAATCCAAAGCCAAAATCTGTTTCGTTTGAGTTATTGTCACTAATTGATAATCCTTAATTCATATTGCCTTCTAACTCGGATTTCTTTTTTCCTTTGTTTTCTTAATCTTCCTCTTATTCAGCTTCCTCATCACTCATGTTTTCGAAGAAACCTAAAAATTTAGAGAATTTTTCATCTTTTTATGCTTTAGCTGACACTTTAAATCCATTCATTTGCTTAAGTTCATTTAATAAGTTACTATTTTTATTTTATTCCTTATTTTCTTCAGGTTTTTATTCTATTTTAGCTTTTTCATTTCTCTTTTACAATGATGTAACAACTGGTTTAGAAAAAATAAATTTAGAATCTTAATCATTATTGCTATTTTCTTTTTTAGAGAGAAGAGTAAAAGAATTTGTACTTTATTTTTTATCTTGTAAAGATTAATTATTACTTTTAGTAAATTCTTAAATATATTCTTCATCTTCATTGTTTTCTTCTTCTACTTCTTCTTCGTCATCAAATCCTTCAAATAAATTTGAGAATTTTTAGAAGTTAGTGTTTAGTTTTGCTTTGTTAGAAATACTGAATCCAATAGATTATTTAAGATCTTAAAATAACTCATCTCTTTTATTTTAATCTCTATCAATTTTATTATTTTTTTATTCATTTACAGTTGAATTAGAAGGTTTAGCAAACCCAAACTAAATTTAATTTTACTAACCATTATTTTTTTATTTTTTCTAAAAAAAATCTTCATTTCTAAAGGGATCAGGTTAACCACCTCCATTCATATTAACTTTAGAAAAATTAATAGAATTATTACTATTTTAATTAATTATATTCTCAACTTATCTTGTAATAAGACCTTTAGATCCTTCTGACTCTGTACTAGACTCTCTATAACCATCAAAAAAGCATTTTAATTGAGAAGATATCTATGTATCTTTTAAGGTAAGCCCGCCAATTCTTGATTAGTTACTGTTTTAATCAAAAATGATATCTTACTCAGTTGATATTTTTTATATTAAATTTTGGCTTTTATTAAAAGAGTTATCACTTTTCTAAATGTTTGACGATTATAGTATAATATTTACATCTCTCTTCTACATTTCTTCTTAATCTCCCATTTCATCATCAGATTAATTTATTTCAATTTCGAATTCTTATTGAAGAATATCATTTTCATAATTATTTTGTTGGTTCATTTCTTTGAATTAATATTATGCATCAAATAAGATTTTATCATTTTCTATAGAGTTTGGTAGAAGTTAGGTTTTAATCATCTAAATTGGTTTTTAATTTTCGATTACCCCTTTTTAATTATTTTATATAGTATTATCTTTATTTAAATTATTTTGTTTGTTAACTAAATAGCTATTCTAAGAATTGAAACTATTCTAATTGGAGTCAATAATAATTTAATTAGACTAAGCAAAAATGTTATTATAATTGTTAGTGACTTGAACAGGTTAAGAAGAAGATACTCTAAAAATGGCCTTGTCTGGTTGTCCTAGAATAGATAAAAAAGATTTATTAATTTAATAAAGACTATTGTTTTTAACAGATAATTAATTATTATTATCGATATCAATTGCTTCTTCCTATCCCTATATTAAGTAGCTCTATTAGTTTAAATCATTACCTTTAATCACTGAATGATCAATTTTATTATTAAAATCTGATTTTTTTTCCGCCAAAATACTCTGTGCAAATATGTGAGAGTTCTTCTAAAAATATTACAAATCTTCTTCATCACTAAATCCTTTATCACTAGGAGATAATTCCTTCTTTTCTGAGCTGAAATATCCTTTAAATTAAAAGCCATCTATTTGCTTCAACTATTCTGGAATTTATTACTAAGAAATCGCCTAAACTCCCCTTAGTTTTTCTATTTCCATTTAGCTTTAATGATAATTTTCACGATCAATTTATTTTAAAGAATTATCGCCTTATTTGCTCTAGCTCTACTAAGTCTGATCAAATATTGAATTTTCAACATTTTTCTTGCATGAACTCTCTGATTCAGAATCAAAATAATCCTTTACTGCAGCCTATGATGCTATTTTAGGAGGAGTGCTTGCTAAAAACATTTATTTCATATACTTATATAGAGGTCTAAGATAGATACCTTATTTCGATTTGGTTTCTATTTTATAAATTAATTCTTAATGCTTCTTTCCTTGAATTAATTTCTTTTAAAACTCAACTAATTTATTTCTTGTTTATTATGATGATTATCTCAAATCTTATTGATTGTACTAATAAAATATAAACATATTTTCATTTATATAAATACAAAATTCGATTTATGGAATGAATATCTCATTTTTACATTACTAAAGCTACACTAAAACTTTATACTTTAAAAACAAATTAAAAAAAATGATGAACTGATTAATATACAATTAAATATTTTATAATAATTCTCTTCATAAAATATGAATCTTCTTTCTAAATTTTCTAAATTTGAAGAAAATATTTTTTTCTTTTCATCAATTTACAATAGACTGCTGATAAATAAGGATATAAATTAATATATCAGAATTGCGCGCCAAAGTTTGATATATTTGGACAGATTTCTCTCTCAAATTAAATAATTTAAATTATTTCCCTTTTTCAACTAAAATTTCAAAAGCGATTAATTGCCTGTAACCACAAAATAATTAATAACTTATTAATTTTTTTTATTCTTGGCTGAAAGAAAAGTAGAAGTATTTTAGTGTAAAATTAAATAAAGAAGAATAAATAAATCACTTAGCTTTACCTCAAATATTTCTTATTTGTTTTTTAATTACTTAGAAAATAATTATCAACCATTTTTAATAAAATTGATTAATAAAATATCTATTTTATCATAATTTTAACTCATAGCTATATTTAGACTATATTTGGGTACTTTTCAAATAATATTAGCCAATAATATATTTATTAAAATATAATAATGAGGTGTAATTAACTTTTTATCAATACTTGTGATATCTGTGCTTTAGAATTACATATTTTTGTAATTCAATTAATAATAAAAGTGTGAGATTAATTAACATCCTAGTGATATTTTATTGTATCTATATTTAAATAATAAAAATGTATTAATCATATAAATAATCATACCATTCTTTTTTTCTCACAAATATATCATTTATTAATCTTTATGAATACAATTCAAACATTTTTGATTGTTTATAAAAAAGGAAGAAATATATTTTAATTATGAGAAATATACCAAAGCTTATAATATAAAAGTAATATATCAAATTTTATTTTTAATTAATTTAAGATTAATTTTAAGCTAAGATTATTAATTACTGAGCTATTTTTAAACTTTTCAATTTATTTTTCTACTTCATCAAACAAAAGGCTGAATGAAATTTCTCAAGAAGGGATTTCCTAAGAAGTAGAAGTTTATAAATATTAATCTTAGCTACATTTCTTACATTGAACTCTTTATATATTTAATTTTTTTTCTAATGTGATATCATTTATTAGTTTATAGGCAAATTAACCTCCAATCTTCTTATCAACATGTTATTTCCTTTACTTGTAATAGTATCTTGGGTAAATATTATTCTGAGTTTATTAGATATTTAATCTATTGCTTTCAAACACTTAAGAATCATTGTATATAGAGGTTAAAGGAGCTAATTTTTTATATACTAAATTAGGGAACTGCTTATTAGAATTTCTAGCATCTGGAGTAAGGAAATCATAGAATTTTCCCATCTCGCGATTTACAGGCCTATGGAATATATTATCAAGCTCCTTCTTATTAGATATGAAATATATTTAATGTCTGAGCATTTGATTATTTTTATTTTTATAGTTCATAAGATCATAACTTACTTATTTTAAATTATCATTCATTCTAGTAGGAGTAATATTTCTTAAAGACTACTGAGTATTTAAGGGAGTATTAACTGAAGCACCTGTAGAAATTTATGAGACTACTCCATCTTTGATAAATACCCCTGATTCGCCATTTCTGATTAACTCCTATTTCTATAGTAATTTATAATTTTATTTTAGCAATGAGGTTTAATCCTTTATATCTGAGTTAATTGCGTAAGGTTTCTAATACCTATTTTAAGGTGTTTAAGTTAACTCAAAAGACTCTGTAGCTTATGTACTTATTTACTCCCTTTAGATGAAGGAATTACTCTCCTATTTCTTAATTACTGCTTTTGATTCAAATATTTTGTTGAATGTGTTGGCTATCTCACTTTTATTTTTGATATTTTTTAATTTAGGTATTGTGGACATTTCCATATTTAGCAAGAATTTATCAAATAATATTTATAGATTTTAATTTTTTTGGTCAGATATTAATTGAAAATGATAATTTTTGTTTATATCTTAAACTAATCCTCTTTATACTAGCTATTTAAAACAAAAATTTCCTTAAAAATAGAAATCCGATCATAAATTTTGATATAGATTACTGAAAGAAAAATTATGACCATAGAATAATAAAGAGAACACTTTATTAGATGTATTAAAATCTATCACATCTTAATTATTAACATACTTATTTATATGCATAAATATTATTTAATAAAAATATTGATTTAAATAATAGAATAGTGTATCATTAACTCATAGTTATGCAAATTAATCATCTCTATTGGTAAGTATAAGGAAGAAATCCAATTTAGATTTATTCTACCACTACTTAAAGTACATGTAAGTATTAGATATCAACTTTATTATACTATTAATTTATTTTTAGATTTAAAAAAGTAGTGATTTAATTCCATCCAATACATTAAATACTTTGGGTTTTCTATAATTTTATAAGCATTTTTTTTATTAATAATTAAAAAAAGATATTTTAAATTTTCTTTATTTTAAAACATTAATAAAAAGTTAATTTTCCTTAAAATTTTGTAAATATTTTTGAGAATTTCTTAAATATTTATCTTTAAGTGCCAAAATATGATTTCATTTTAGTTAATATATATTTTATAATTAAATAATGGAGGAAGAAAAAAAATGTATGAATTTTAATAATTTATTTTTTTTCAAAATTAATTCTAAAATAGTTATTTTTCCATAAAAATATTTATTATTGTGAGTATAATTCAAAAATAAATAGATGAATAAACAAATAGAAGTATTAATTTTATGAAAATGAGTTAATTTTACTTTCATTAAATTTATTTAGCGTATTTATTTTATGATATATTTTTATAATATGTAAAGTAGACATCCATTTTCTTATATTTTACTTTCGTTACTTTATTATAGATATTATTAAAATTAATACTTTTTTAGGTCGTGTAATGGAAATTATGTTTATTACCTAATATAATTTTTATTTTAATTAAAAATTTAATAATTTGTTTAATAACTCATTATCTTAAATTACTTATTTTGTTACTTCATAAACTATAAACCTAATATTCGAAATTGAAGAAATTATAAATTTAATTAATACTATTTCATATCAATTAATTAGAAAAGAAGTGCTTATCATAATTAAAATTTATTAATTTAATTGTATTCTATAAATTAATATTAAGTATTATTACTTTAGAACTAATAATACTAAATATTTTAATAATATTGTAATTAACTGTTATTGAAATTTTAAAAAACAAATCATACTAAAATTTAGATATCCTTTTCATTCAACCCATACCATCAAACTAAATAGTGATAATTATTAATTCTAATATAAAATACAAATATTCTAAAAACTCAATAAAAATGAGCTAAAAATATTTCCTAGCTTTTGCTATTATCTTAATATCCACGGTTTTTGCTGACTCTGGAAGTATTATTGTCGCTCCTCTTCCTGATGATGGTAATGGTAACAAATGTCACAATAGTTGCTCATAATGTTAATTAAATGTTTGCAAAGCTTGTATTATCCCTAATTCTAAGGTTGACACTCTCAAAAGAGCTTGTGTCTGTAATGATGGCTACTATGCTGTATCTATCTCCCCTTTGGTCTGCTAAGAGAAAATTTCAGGTAATGAAATAGATTAATGTGAAAAAAATATGGGTATCAATGTTGAAGATTTCTTAATTCATACTCTCTGTTACTACTTTACTGAAAACCTAAATAGTGAAGGCTAAAAAGATTTTGTTATTTTTGAAGTCACTATTGACACAGATCACTCTTTCTTTGATGAAAATGGATGCAGAAATAGGCTATAAACACAAATTCAATACCTTCCTAAAAATAAAAATTACTCTAAAGAAAGTGATAACTACATAGCATTAGATCTCAATTATATTAGCAGCTTAGGAACAAAAAGAGGTAATAAGAAGATTAAAATCCCTCTTATTTATATCTATGAAATTGCTCATTCAACAACAATCAATACTGATTAGAGTTAAATTGTACAACTTATTTAATTCAGAATTTTGTTAGGATATGATAGAGGTAATAAAAGAATAAATCTTAGAGCTCATAAATGGATAATGACTGTTTATACTAATAGAAAATAAGTTCAAACTTTCACAATTGATGTTGACATCCAACGTACTGAAAGTTGTTAAGACTTATAATAATGTGTTGTTATTTCTGATTTGGATGTTACTGGTAATTAATATTTATAAAACTTTGAAACTATTAGACCTAACAGCTTATACTTTGTTGGCGATTGGATGTACATGAGAATCTGGTTCAAGGATACAACTTATTTGAAATAACTTTCATTTTAAAAACTTTACTTCTAGAATGAAAGAGGATAAATCTTTGACCATACTTCGCTTACTGATGGTAGTGAAACTAAATGGAACCATGCCCATAACTCTTTACATGTAAAACTAAAATTGATTGAACCAAGTGCAGGTGCACATGTTTAGGTGGACATGTTGATTGAAACTGCAGATGCACGTAGATTCTTGCAAGATTCAGAAAGTATCCCTGTAAAATAATAATTTAAGGCTATTTTATTTAACCCTACATAAGTAACACATTAACATTTTATTAATGAGATAACTAATTCTTTAAGGATTTTGTTAGGATTGGCTAATTTACTTGCTTTACTATTTTTATTTTGAATTAATTTTATTATTTATAATATACACAAAGTATATGAATTTACTGGAATAATTTATTTAACTTTATTTAGCTTTACTAACTACTAATAATTTATAAAATCAAATCTTTATTATTGAATCTAAAATAAAATCTTAAAATTGTATCATTTTTACATTTTTATCATTAATATAGTATATTAGTTAACCTACCATAGTATATAAGTAAAATATTTCATAGAGTAGATTGAAGAATTCATATTAAAAATGCAATATTAATTAGACTAACTTGTATGATTGAATTAGCAAAATTGTAAAATATTATTTTTAGGAATTTTAAATTTAGTGAAAATATTATCACTGTTGAAATAATGTCTGAAAATTTCTAAGGACAAATCAACTGATAGAAATAAATGTTATTAAAATCGTATCCCTTTTGGTCTAATAAAAATGTCTTTGCTTAGAATTCTTATTCATGGTTTTATAATTTAATTTGCATGAATAAAAAATAAATTACTCTAAAATTAAAATATTAAGTTAAATTTAATTTTTTAATTAAATCTTTTTGAGAATGAAATTAATTTTCAAAATTCATTTAGTTTAATCATAAATGTAAAAATATATGTCCAATGAAATTCGAAATAAAAAGCAAATTTACATTAATTTCAAATAATACTTTCTCGATAAACAAATGTATATAATGAAACTAATAAAAATAATTTGATCATAAGTTCTAAACAATTTAAAGAGATACTTTTCTTTTTTCAAGAATGATAGAAAAATCTTAATTATTTTCTTAATATAATGAGGCAATTTCATTTTATGTCTTAGTTATAAATTCTTAGATAGGTAACTTAAATTGATTAATAGCATCATTTTTTTATTTAATATTAACTTCGAGTGTTTTCTTATAATTAAGAATATTATTTATTGATGCTTGTAATTCTAAGATTTAATACAAAGGCATATTATCTGTAAATAATGAATTAAGATGTGTATTCATTGTTCTTATTTCTTCTAAAACAGTATGCTCTAATTTAACTACTTCCCTTCTTATTTATTCATTACTTTTGAACAGAGCAATTTCTTTATCTTCTATTATTTTTTAAGAATGAGCACTTATAATAAATAGTGAGAAGAAAAAGCTTTAGATTATTAAGTTCTTCATAGATGGATTTTACTTAGGGTTATTATTTAATTAATTAATAATTAATTATCTTTCATTTTAGATTTCTTTTGATTTTTAAATGATTAAAAGATAATTTATTTATAAACATAACTTAAAATATTTAGTACAGTAAGTAATTGTAAATGAGTTAGGTATAATAATTAATTAAAGGAGTGGTTTTTCTTTTCTATTTTATCAAAATAAAATTTTAATTATTACCTCTTTAAATCTACAAAAATATTTTAATATAATTTCCATTATTTTTAATATATTTTTTTAATTCTAAAATAATTTTAATTTTGCAAATTTATTTTAGTAGAATTTATATTAACTTTAATAGTTTTAACTTTTAACTTTTAACACGCACATCATAAAATAAGTTATCTTTTTTCTATATTCTATTTTAATTGTTCAGAGTATTTGATAAAAGATATTTAGGATAAAGATAAAGAGTTCTATGCTATTATAAAATAAGAGGGATATTTAATCTTAAAAAATATTTTTTAAATATAATTTTATCTAAAGAATAGCTAAAATGATAAGTAATTTAAAGGACTTTAACATTATTTATTATTTAGTTTAGAATTAAGATCATATGCAAATAATAATAATGAAAAATGAAACAAAGAAATAATAAGAATGAAAAAGATACTTTAATAAAAGCGTTATCAATTTCTAATTTCGAGCTGTGATAGATTAAAGATAGGTTATACAAAAGATAATAAAATAAAAATACTTGAATATATTTTTCTCTTTTAATTTCTACTTTATTTATTTAAAAGATAATCTAATCCAACCAAACTTTTGATTAATTTATTAAATAAAATACTACATTCTTATCTGAATTACTAATAATTAATATCTTAAACAATTTACTATTTGTTAATTAAATATTTACTGACCCTGGATTATTCAAACGTGATATAAAAAGTTAAGCAAAAATAAAAGATTGTCTATCCAATTAAATCTACATTACATTTAATATTCCTAACTGAATTACAATTGGCTAATTTGCTAAAAAAATTATATTTGCTAGTTAAATGTTTATGATGATATATTTTTAATATTAGATATAAGTATAAAGCCAAGTCACTAATCTTGATGGCAATTAAATATGATATATTTAATTTAAAAATGTGTGAATTGATGAATAATAAATTATACTAACCATTTTATTTAGAAGACTTATTCAATTGTATTTTTCTATAAATTTGCATTCTAATATAAAAGATTATACTTATTATAACTACCAAATTCATCATAACTCATTTACAAAGTATATGCAAATTCGATAATTATATCTATAAATACATTAGGTGTTATTGTTTGTTTTAATAATCTCAAAGGGAATTTCTAAACATAGATAAACATTAAATTAATAGAATAAACAAAAAAAGACTAAATATCTCTAAATTTATTAATGAAAAAAATTATCCTTCTTTGCTTAATCTCCTCCTTGCTTTTTGCTAGTATTGAGTGCTAAATAAACAATTTGAGAAAATTGACTAATACTTAAATAACAGATGAATAAGCTTTAGAATTAGTTGCTTCCACTTTATAACTTAGGTTTGAAATTTCTGAATAGAAATTTATGGCTTAGGATAAATACAGAGATTTAACTAATATGAATCGTTAAGTATTATCATGGACTCTTAATTAAGAAAATATTGAATATATCAAAGAAATGGCAGCTATGGTTATTTCAGATAAATAAGGTATGGAGAAAATTATTTAAGAAAAATAAATTAAAATCAACAATAATTTACAATAGATTTCATCTTTTGCTTAGTAACTAAAATAAGAAATTGAGGTAATAAAAAATTCCATTTTGGAATTAGAATAATCTAAGAATGAATAAAATAATGAAGAAGTTTAGAGTCAAATTAATATTAAAACTGCCCTTAATGAAAAGAAAAAATTAATTTCATTAATTATAAGCAATAATTTTTGAGCAATCTATTCTTTTTCATTAAATGTATGTATTCCTTTATTTCAAAATTGAAAATTTTCAAATACTTACTTACTTAATTTAAAAAAATACTGTAAATCCTCATATATTAAGGCCATCCCTCCCTCCACCTTTTTCACTCATTTGATTGTCTCATCATTTAGTAATCTACGAGTTGGGCGGGGGGGTTGGTGAGAATTAATAAGGATTTACTGTAAAAATTTTTTGACTAATAAATTAATTTATAATAGTTTATTTTATTTATTATATCATTTTTAAATGGATGGCAATAGTATGGGTTATATAATTAAAAATTAATATTTTATGCAATTACAACAATTTTGTACTTATCATAATTAAAACATTAATCATAAAATTATAGTATTGTTTATATTTTCATAAGCTGAATTTTATTAAAAATGAAGAAATTATTTTACAATTTTTAATAAAAAGCTAAATTAAAACAAACATAAATCATGAAATAATACTTTTTAAAATAAAATAAATAAAAAATATTTTGATCATAAGTTCTTAAGAATTGTAAGAGATAATGTTTTTCTTTTAATAATGAATGCATTATCTTCATTAGTTTAAGAAGTTAATTATGCAATTTCATTTTCTGTTTATCTAATAAAATCTTAGATTTTTTTCTTACTTTGATTAATAGCAGTATTTTTTTATTTAATCTCTTCTTCAAGTCTTTTTTTTTCAGAAAAAACACCATCAAGAATTTTTTGAAAGAGATATAAATATCCCAAAGGCTTATCTTTTTTTAATAAATGTTCATAAATATTCTACATTTATATTCTTTCTAATACAACTGAGTGATCTAATTAAATTACTTCTATTCTTATTTAATCATCTTCTTTCAATAAATTAATTATTTCTTAATCAGTTATTATATTTTAAGAATGAGTACTTATAATAAATAAAGAGCAAAATAAGCAAAAGTTAATTAAGTTCTTCATAGATGGATTTTATTTTGGTTATTATTTAATTAAATAATAATTATCTTTCACTTTAGATTTCCTTAGTTCTTTAAATTATTAAAGATAATCTAATAAGATTCATAACATAAAATTTTTATGGCAGTATGAATTGGTAAATAAGTTAGGTGAAATATAAGTAAATGAGATATTTTTCCTTACATATTTATTAAATAAAAAATAAATCTCCTCTGTAAATCTTTAAATACTTATTATTAAAGTATAATTATTATTAATTTTAAGGGATTTAATTTTCAAGATTTACCTCATCAAATAAGTTTACTTTTTTCTATGTTCTAATTTAATTTTTAATATTATGTTATAAAAGATAATCAATATAATAGTCATATATAGTAATAAAATAGAAAATGAAACAAAGAAAGAAATAGCTATGTAAAAGCTTTATTGGTTTCGAATTTCGAACAAAATAGTGAAAGATAATTTATAAGAGATAAAAGTCTTTAAAAATATATTAGAAAACATTCCTCTCTTAAATTTAAATTTAATTTATTTTTTGCTAAGTTTTTAATTGATTGATCTAATAATAAATTAAAAGTAAGTTTGTATTTAAAAAAGTTAAGAGTTATTAAAAGTCTTTTCTAATTAAAAACATTCTTAACAGAATTACTTACTTTTAATTGATATTTTAAATGATTTGGCATTTATGAGTTATATAATATATAAAAAAAGGGTGGTCAGGAGCAAAAGGGTATTTTTAAACGCATTTATAAATTTATTTTTCCATTACATTTATTTTTCATTTTTTTAAGATTTAAATTTTAATAATTTAATAATCCAACATATTAACATATATATTAATAAATAGTTGTTATCAAACAATAAAAATTTTTCACAGAATCGCTAAATCATAAATAAAACATTAATCATAAAATCATAGTATTGTTTTATTTTGCATAAACTGAATTTTTGTTAAAAATGAAGAAATTATTTTACAATTTTTAATAAAAAGCTAAATTAAAACAAACATTAATCATGAAATAATACTTTTTAAAATGAAATAAATAAAAATATTTTGATCATAAGTTCTTAAGAATTGCAAGAGAAAATGTTTTTCTTTTAATAATGAATGCATTATCACCATTATTTTAAGAAGTTAATTATGCAATTTCATTTACTGTTTATCTAATAAAATTTTAGATTTTTTTCTTACTTTGATTAAAAGCAGTATTTTTTTATTTGATCTCTTCTTCAAGATTTTTTTTTTCAGAAAGAACATCACCAAGAATTTTTTGAAAGAAATTTAAATCATCCAAAGTTGTATCTTCATTTAATATGTATTCATAAATTTCACTCATTTTCATTTTTTCTTTTAAAACTGATTTCTATAATTTAATTACTTCAATTCTTATTTAATCATTTTCTTTCAATTAATTAATTATTTCCTGATCAGTTATTATATTTTAAGAATGAGTACTTATAATAAATAAAGAACAGAATAAGCAAAAGATAATTAAGTTCTTCATAGATGGATTTTATTTTGGTTATTATTTAATTAAATAATAATTATCTTTCACTTTAGATTTCCTTAGTTCTTTAAATTAT
>JH651276.1:424201-543658 GCA_000260095.1 Tetrahymena borealis | reverse complement strand
TATGGCAGTATGAATTGGTAAATAAGTTAGGTGAAATATAAGTAAATGAGATATTTTTCCGTACATATTTATTAAATAAAAAATAAATCTCCTCTTTAAATCTTTAAATATTTATTATTAAAGTATAATTATTATTAATTTTAAGGGATTTAATTTTTAAGATTTACCTCATCAAATAAGTTTACTTTTTTCTATGTTCTAATTTAATTTTTAATATTATTTTATAAAAAATAATCAATATAATAGTCATCTAAAGTAAAAAAATAGAAAATGAAACAAAGAAAGAAATAGCTATGTAAAAGCTTTATTGGTTTCGAATTTCGAACAAAATAGTGAAAGATAATTTACAAGAGATAAAAGTCTTTAAAAATATATTAGATAACATTCCTCTCTTAAATTTAAATTTAATTTATTTTTTGCTAAGTTTTTAATTGATTGATCAAATAATAAATTATGTTTTAGTAGTTAAGATATATTATATTTTTATTAAATTATCACTTTCTAATTGTTTTATTTTAAATTAATAAACTCATCTTACAATTTGCAAATCTAATATTTTTGAGCTATTTAATTTGGAATATTAAATGTAATCAAGATTTTATTAGATAGTCTATATTTTATTTTAACATAATTTTTTCATATTACATTTGAATAAATCTATAAAAATAATTTTCTTATATAACTCTTAAATGTTAAATCATTTATAATATCAATTAAAAGTAAGTAATTCTGTTAAGAATGTTTCTAATTAGAAAAGAATTTTAATAACTCTTAACTTTTTTAAATACAAACTTACTTTTAAATTAAACATAACTCTAATAGAATTGTCCATACTGGATAATAATATCTTTAAATTCATTCTATTAGGTGTTATTCTTATGTATTTTTAAATATAGATAATAACTACTTTAATTTTAATTGTTTTCATAAATAAATACATTTTTAAATTAAAAATGTGTGTATGCTGTTTAAAAACATGCTCCAATAAGTAATTGGAAAATCACATTATAAATAGTTAATTAGATTGAAAATTTGTTTAATCATCCATTTCTTACATTAAATACTTTACTATCTGGTCCAGAGCATAGTCCTCATCACCATAAATTTAATATAAATTTCCTAATTTAAGATTTTGAAAAAAAATAAAGGAATAATTTATTGAATTAAAATGCTTAATTACCATTAATATCTGCTATGTTCTCAAATTCTTCCTTTATAAATCTATTAAAATAGTAGGTATTTTATAACTCGATTGAACTATTTAACTTTATCATTTTCTCTTAAATATCAGTTATTATATAGGTATAGTATGTCTATTCTTACTAGTATTTGTCTAAATAGAAATTCTAAATATTTTACTCTAGATTCTAATTAAATAAAAAAAGATTAAAACTTACTATCCATCAAAAATCAAATTTACTTATTTATTTTCCATTTTTATTAAAATCAGTTTTCTTGTCATGTTCAAAATAAGAAGTTTCTTTTTAAGAGTGAGGATGTGATTTTCTTTATTTTCCATTTCTTATTCGTGAGGATTAAAGTGAGGTTCTTCATCTGGTACAGCAGAGATCTCTTGAATTAATGGAGTTTATTGTTGTTATTGTTATTGGTAATAAAAATTATTTGCAGGAAGAAAGAAATTTTAGAATTATCCAGACTATTAACTTAACATCATTTCTTATTCTATCTTCTCTGCTGAGACTGTTTATCTTAGTTTTTACACAGCATTTAAATTTGAGTTTTAACTTAATTCTAGAGCTCCTATCTAGAAATTTGGTGGCTGAATTTATTTAAGTTACTCTTTAAGCTAATCAAAATAAAACAAAATGATTTTATACAATAATTCAAGGTATTTATCTATAAAATAAAATGATTACTTCTTCTACTTCTTTAGAAACTTTAACTAAAATCTTTTAGAATTCTAATTTCTCACTATTACCTTGTTTTTATAATATCTATTTCCATTTTTAGAACGAACTTTAAAGATTAATTTATCTCCATTTATAGACTATATTGAAGAATCTAAAAAACCCCTTGTATTATTTTAATCTTGAATACATTCTATCTATCTTCTGTTGATATTTCTAACCAAATAGTGCCTAAATTTAAATTTATTTATTTTTTAGAATTTTTGTTTTAAACAATAGAAAGTATACCTATTCCTTTATGATTGCTTTATCAATTTATATTTATTAATCAGTCCTCTTTTTAGGTTCATTTCTATTCATTTCATTTAGACTATTGAATAGATTTATTTATTCACTTTAATCTGAAGGAGAACTATCCTAATGGGATTTAGATATTAGTTACTTCTTTTATGAGTATTTTTTACATATATTTAAAAAAGCAAAGTTCTTTAATTCCTTCTGTTTATGATTCAAAAATATAAACAATATACTAGCTACTGATTTAATATGTTATCCACCCTAGATTTTATTTATAAGAAATTATGAACTTTAAAATAATATTGAAGATATTAATAATTACCCTTGATTTTCTAAAATTATTCTAAGCAATTGAAATTATTTTTTAAAAAGCAGAGCTGATATGATTAATTCTTTTTGCATTAACAATCTTTTATAAAATCTAATTTCCAAAAATAAAAACAAGTTTAAAGAAATGCAGCTTAAATAAATTCAAAATTACATCAAATTTAGTTAGCTGCTATTATTTGAATTCGCGATGAATATTTTTTTACATAAAATCTAATGAATTTTATTTTTCATACTTCCATTTCTAGAAATATTTATGAATCTTGAAATGTTAATTATTAACTAATTTAGTCAAAATCAGTTGGAGCTTATTTTCTTTTTCTCTTTCCTATTGCAAATACTTCTTAATATTTTCATTCAGTAAAATAGGGAAAGGTTTTATCTCACTAATATACTTCTTATATTCTAGTTTTTATGCTAATTGATCTAGAATTTTTTCTTTTTTTGAGCAATTTAATTTTGCTACTTGTTCAATATGTTACAATGCTAGAAATAAGTTTTTGTGATGTAGTTTCCTTAGTAGAATAAACAATCTACGAATAGATTGCTTCTTTATCAATTGATTAACATCCATTGTGCCCTAAATATTGTTTATAATAATCATCCTATACATACTATTTCATTGATTAATTTCTATTTTTAAATCTTTACATTCATTCTACTAAATCTAATATTGACTTATTCTATCAACAAAATCTTATTGAATACTATAAAAAAAAGAATGAATTATTTTTTTTTATTAACAAAAATAATCAAAAATTAAAGATTGGTTATCTTTTTGCAAACAATAGCTAATTTCAAATTTTTATTAATGAAATATTATCACATATTTTAAATTATTTTTCAAATAATATATTTCTACTTAATTATTCATTCGCAGCTTTATCTATACCAATACTAATATACAAAATCCTAGCTTCTTTAATAACTATATAATATGAAAATTAGATAAGATAATTTCTCAAATATAGATCTACTTAAAGGAATATTTGATTAAAATTTATTACATAAACGATCATCCTCACTCAAAAACATAATAAATGATTATACTGATTATATTAAGTATGATATTTAGGAAGAAACTATAAAAAAAATAGAAGAAAATCTATCCAACAAGAACATTAAAATTAATTTGTATGTAATTGATAAAAAATAATTACAGAATTAATATTTAGATATTAGTTTTATAGCTAATAGTTTCAATAATAATATTTCTTCAATAAAAGATAGCTTTGTCATATAAATAAACTTTATTTACATTTTGTCTTAATATTCCTCTCCATCTATCATTTCTAAATACCTTTATGTATGTTTTCTTTCTTTAAACATCATTATAATATAATAGGTAAGTAGTAGGTAGCAATTTAATTAGATTAATGTTTGAATTTGCTTGCATAAAAATATTTTTAGTTTATTATATATTTCTCAAATTTTAACACTTCAGAAAGGTTTTAATACCCTAATTTATCAGTTTAGAAAATAGCTTAAGTATTTTAAGTATTGACAAATAAAATATTTACAATTTTATTAGAGGTTACAGTTATTCATTCTGGATCTTTATTTTTGATAAATGGAATACAATTATACCTAAGGCTATATAATTCTTAAGAAATAGAGAATTGAAGGTGTAAGGTACCTTTTTATTTAAAATTCATATTTAAATTTTACATTATAACTAGAATTTGTTAGAAGTAAACTAACTATTTACAAAATATCCTAATTTTAAATAATTATTGTAAAATAAAAGTTAAGTGGGGGATAATAATAATAATTAAAATAAACACTGTAGAAAGTTACTTTAATACTATCAATCAAATATTTATTTCTTCATCAAATATTTACACTTTTGTTAGTCCTATTAGAAATATATGCTCGAAACCTAAATTTTAATTTACAATTAATCTCTTCAGCATTAATATCATCCTAGTACCATGAATCTATTTTCCAAATCCATGTCTAATCTAATTAATAAGTATTTACTGTCAAAATTTTAAAAGAAATATTCTCTTAAATTTTACATTAATTGTAATCTAATTATTTAAATCAATTCCTTTAAAATATTCTTGCTACAATTCAAGTCAAAAGATAGGATTTTGTCTTATTTTTATTATTTTCTCATTTTAGATTATTGATTTCTAGACAAAATAAAATTAAAAGATCTCAAAATTTTAAAAGACTCTGCAAATTTTATGATGTTTTATTGACAAGATATAAGATAATATTACTTTAAAAAATTTTTTTATATTTTGTTGGAGTATTATTAGATGAATGTTTATCCTACCTAGGAATTGGTTAAAGTAGCATTTATATAATAGTTTATAAACTTCTACAACTTTTTATGAGTAAATATATACATGAAACTCTAGTTTAGAAGTACATTCAGTAATTAAAGAAAGGAGAAAATAATTGACCAACAAAAAGAGGTGATATTTAATTTTTATAAAGATTAATGACAAATAGATAATAAGAAAAATATAAGAAATAAAATCTCTTAGTCCATTTACAGCCATGTACTTCTAACATTATTTTTTAAAAAATCTTTAACTATCATCAATAGATTCTATTTAATATTTTAAGGTAATAATATATTTATCAAACTATGTATAGTCTTTGACTATAATTATGATAGTAATATACCAACAAACTATATAATAAGTAATATTAACCTTAATACAAATCATTTTTATCTAAAAAATGTAATTTATAATATATTTATAATTGACTGAATTTGTGAAATTTTTGTTTAAAATATTGTAAATTGGAATATGAATTGTCTAATACATATTTTTGTATAAATTACTTTTGATAGAGGTTAATTTATCCTTTTTAAGTAAAAAACAATATTTCTAATCCTGAATTGAAAATTTAATTTGAAAAAGAATGTTTATACAATAGAAGGAGTGGATTGATTAAGACCCTGTTGTACGAACATAATTAATTTTTAATCAATCTTTATATCTCTTCAATCAATAATATCTCATAAGCATATTACTAAATTTGATGTTTGATTTAATTTGCATATATAATGTTTTTAGGGTATTTATATAATTTTCTTTCTCAAGATTACGATTCAAAGAAAAAGAAAATCATTTAAAAAATAGTAAACCATACTCCTAGTTTATACTAAAACCAAATCAAAGTTATGAAAATTATTCTGAAATTATAATAAAATATAATATCACAGACTGTATAATATATTTAACAAAGTCTAAACTAAATAAATTTGTTCCTAGGACGAAGTAATCATAATGTATAGTAACCAGGCATTCTAAATTATTTTAAGAATATAATTTATGCATTCTATTTTACAAAATCGGATTTGTTTAATATAATTTATTTTGAGATTAATATTTTCTGGATGGTATTTACTTAAGAGATAAATTAATTTGTAATGTAATAATGCATTTAAACCAATAGTTCTATTAGATTTAGTGATAGATAGATTTGAAAACATGCTTTTTTATTTAAGTAAAAACAAAACGAAATTTACAAATACCCGGAATACTTTAGGATAAAATTTCTTTTAAAATAGATATTACCTTAAAAGTTTATTAATCTTACAATTAACTATACAAAATACTTTTTTTTGAGTATTTAATAAGCCTAAAATACCTAAAATATGTAAACAAAAGATATTTTATGGTGTAAAAATAAATAAAATTTATTTCTTTACTTCCACTTATTTACTAATAAGAATACATTTCTTATTCTATAATCAAATAAAATAGACAGTTCTTTTAAGATCTCCCTCCAATAAGTATTAAAGAGGTAAATTTATCATTAAAATGACAATTTATAATGATAATTTATCATTTATTAAACAATATGAGAAGTTAATAAATATAGGAAACTAATAATCCTTATCTTGAGTTAGTTATACCTTATTCAGATAAGTGAAAAATAATCACAAATATTTCTCAGGAAGGCAAAGTCTTAAATATAAAATATTCAATAAAAATTCTTGAAAATGTAACAAAGCATAAATACCTATTATAAAAAATGCTCTTGAATAAGCTAAAATACCATATATTCTATCTCTATTAACATAATCTAGATTTAGATATCAATGAAAAATAAGTGATTCATGATTAAACAAAAAATCAAGAGTATATATTTTCTTTTTGTTAAAATGTACTTTCAATTTTTTATCCTTCTGATGACAAATTCTTAAATTTTTATTCAAATAAAGTTCAACTTTCTATTGCGTTTTTTTTATTTCAGTTATCGTCTATTTAATTTAAATTATCGACTATGTATTTACCTGTTAATCTACTTCATTTGAATATTTTTTCAAAATTTTCCATTAAAATAGAAGGTCATATATTATTTACTATAAGAGGAGTTAACAGTTAATATTTCTTTCAGATAAAACCACTATATTTTTTATATCTTTATAGTTTATAGGTATACAAAAAATAGTATTTGGGAAGGAAAGGAGGATTTTTATTTTTATTGCAATAAAAAAGAAAATTAGAGTAAACCAAATATTTATAAAAATAGAAAATTTTAAATCATTAATTTACAAATGCAGTAAATAAAAAGAAATTAATTCAAAGTGTAAGAAAATGCGATGTGTAAGATTGAGAAATAAATGAAAAAATTTTAGTAAAATTAAAACCCAAACTTTGCTTTAATATACAATAGAATATGAAAAATTAATTAGTAAGGTAGAGCTATGAAAGCAGAGTAATTTCACAAGGATTATTTAAAAAGAGGATTTTTATAGAAATTGGGTTTAGTATTCTTTACAGTTTTTGAAAGGCGATGTATGCTAATGCGGAATTAATTATACAAAAAATATTGGATGTTACTTTCTTAATACAATTAGACAGGCTAGGGTAATTATGTATTTAATTTTATAGGCTAGAAATTTACTTTAATTTTAACTTAAATTATATTTCACAGGATTGAATTACTTTATCATTCTAATATATGTAAATAATAATCAGTAATACTCTTTATTTCTACATTTAATTAAAATAGAAGAAAAATTAATATTCATTAATACTTTCAAAAAGAAATGCAATTTTGGTAATTTAATTGAAAAATAAGCCAGCGGCCTTATATATTACCCTCTTTTATTTAATCATAATTTATTTGCATGAGAAGTAATTAAAGTACATAGATAATATATTATAGATTGTATGTAGTGGAAATAAATTCCTAGAATTTAGGGGTTCTTTAATAATCATCACTTCTTATATAGTGAAAATGTAATATAAAAAAAGATATGGACATCAAATCAGCTTATAATGCGTTAGCCTCCTTATAGTTCAGTTAGTTAGTTATTCAATCAGCCAATCAAAAATCTAAATTTTCTTCTCCTTGAAAAGTAGGCAATTATCTATAAAATTTTGTACTTTCTACAAAGTAGAATATATTCATTTTATTCTCTCTAACACTATATAATTCTCTATCAACTAACATAATTATTATTAAAATAACTGTTCTAGGATATCACCGTTTTCTATTGTAGAAAATTTTTGTAGAATAATTAGAACATTCCTCAATGAACTTTTGGACATAGAGATAAAGATAAGTATTTTTGGGGCTTGAAGTCTAAATTTAGAAACGCCAAAAATATACTGAAAGAATATTTATAAAAAAATTGAACTCATCCCAATTCTATATTTAGAGCTTTTGATAATATCATAAGAGTAATTAACATTATTTTTGGTAACTAAATTATTAATTTCTTTTTTAATTAAAAAAGGATTGTTAGGATCATATGGATTAAATTATCTTTCAGTAAATTTTTCAAAAAATGCAAGCTAAGATCCCCACAAAAATAATTAAGATTAAAGTTCTTTAATTTGATCATTAGATATTTTTTCAGGGAAAACTTAAGTTACATTAACTCTAATAAAGCCGATAATTCCATTTTAGATTCAATATTAATTTCCATTTATTAATACCTTTATTTTTCTAAAACAGCGTTATTATGGCGTTTAAGCATTGATCTTCCAAAAGTAGATTTTAACTAATTTCTATGCACAGTGTTAACGAATTGCGTTTTTTTAAAGGTAAATAAACTTCTCTTCTCTATAAGTTAACTTATTTTTTCTACATTTTTTAAAAGCAGAAATACATTGTATATTTAAAAATTAGATAAAGTTTAATAATCTAAAGGGTTTTGATTTTATTATTATATCATAATTTTCAAGATTAAACAAACTGATTACTAAATGCAAATGCTATATGAAAAATTTTTAAGTGAATGTATAAAAGAAATTGGCAAGTTTTAGCAAGATAAAATTTTACCGAATAAAGCATAGTCATTTGTAAAATTTTCAAAAAAAACATTTTTTGAAATATATTTTTCAAGTCGCATGATTTCACAAGATAGCTATAATTTCTTTGAGCCTAATTGATTAAGCTGTAGTGAAGAAAGTAAGGGAGCTGGTGCATTTTTCTATCGGATCCCGATTTAATGATATTTACATTAAAAAACTTAGAAGAGACAAAAAGATAAATTTATCCTTAATTATTTGATTAGAAGAAAGAAATTTATTCATAAGGATGGAAACTTTCCTTAATTTTTATTATTCAAGTAATCATTTGGGATATTGCAGGTAAATTATTAAAAAAATATATAAGTGTGCTGAATGCACCCAGTAAAACTAACATATGAGATTTACTGAATTTTATTAAAAATGAATAATATCTACTGGCAATAACAATAGCAAATATACAATACCAAGAAAGAAAAAGGATAGCAGAATTTATTTTAGCAATAGTAATTTTATTAAGTTATAATAATCTAATCTAAATAAATGTAAGTCTCTAATGTATAATTTTTTGTCAATTTTTTTTGAGATTAGTGGCTTTCTTCAATCACTCCTTTACATTCATTACTTGCCTTACCATTTGAATTTAATTAATCATCAGACTTTTTTTATTTATATTTTACCTATCAAATAATTTAAATACTGTATCTATCACAATTTAAATGTTTGATTTACACTTTTTGATCATACCCCCTTCTTAAATTTTTTGTTTTATCCTCAAAAAAGTAAACAAAAATACATTCTAAAATAAAAAAGGGAGGAGAAAAAGATGATTGTAGGAAGTAAAATCTTTCTTATATTATTTCAGAATTACCTAGAATAGAAAGAGATAGAAAGTGTAAATAAGCTCTAAATAAAGTTGATATGAAAAAATCTTGTGGCCGAGAAAAATAAAGTTTCTGAGAGGAAAGTAATATTGGAGAGTTTGTGGATATAAATTCTGATAAGGTTGTTGATAAAATTTAGAAAAAGAAAAAAATTAGGGTGAAAAGAAGCGGAAGTATTGGAAATAAATGGGAATTGTGTACGGGAAGTAATATGTAATTGTGTAATTTATTATCAATAAATTTTTATTAATAATTATTATAATTTAAGTGATAGTAATGAAATAAATTATATATGAATATCAAGATTCTTGATTTGCTTATGTATTGAATTGGTTTTTTAATTTTATTTTCTTTGTCTTCAAGCCTTCTAGCTTCATTCATTTATGAATGTTTGATTAATTGATTAGTTTTTGGTTACTATTATTATTTAATTTATTGGTTTGATTAGTTCATATAATATAGATAGAATAGTTAAAGAAATTAGTTTGTTTCTTCTTATTATTCTTATTGCAAATAACAAAAGGAGATCTTAGTAATGGATTTTAATTATTTTATTCATTTCAATATACATTTCTTCTTTTGGTAGAAATGGATTTTCTATGAATAGGCTGGGTTTTCTATTGCTTGCAGCATAAAGCTTACTACAAACAAGTGCTCGTCTTTGTTTTGCACTTTACTCTTTTCCAACCATAGCTTATTGATATTTTCAAGGTAATGTTTCAAAAGCATGTTGAAAGATGATTTTTCTATCATGTGCTTTGCCTTCATGTTCCATCTTTTACCGTAAGCTTTCAAATTTCTATTGATTAATTTTTTCAATTGGGAATAGTTATAGGTTTTGTTGGCTAATCTGCAAAGCTCTTTTTATTTATCTTAATCTTTCTCGCTCTCAATAAATCTCTAGAACGATTTTAATATGTTTTTCATAATATTAGATTTTTTCACAGCGAAGTAATCATTACTGTCATCCTCATCATTTTCATTATCATTAGTTTCAAGAATACTTGAATTATCTTAATTTTCTTCAATTTATATATCGATATCTGAGCTCTTTTCTATTTCTTCATTTTATAGCACAGTTTATTCATATTTTTAGGAGTCAATTGTCTTGTTTGATTATGAATGAGAGCATGGAGTAAGTGAGTAGGTTGAGGAGTCATCTTACTATTCTTAAGATTTCTCGATAGTAGAGATTTCTTAAGCAATTTATATAAAGAGGGCAATAGAGAAACCATTAGTATTTGAAATGTCAAGACTGTTCTAGACGGAGGTTTTTAGGTGAGAGTTAGAGTAGAAACTGCTCATTTTTTTAATATTTAATGAATTTTTCAATAAGATTCTCTTTTTCTTGGAATTGGTTGGTTTTTCTTTTAATTTTCAATTTAAATAAATAATAATTTTTATTTTAATTCAGATGTATTTATAGAGATTAATCCTAAATACAGCACTTTTATTGGAAATAAATTGCACAGATTCATACAAAGAATATCTTTATTCAAAGCTTTAGATAATATAAATAGGAGTTAGCATTGCTAATTCTAACGGTAGTAATTTTTAATTTAATGCCTAGAATGTCTTCAACTCTGTCAGTATTATCATTCAATTTCTTTCTAGTTTTTTTATGTTTTTTTCTAGCATTTATTCATTAGATCTAACAATAAATATTTACTCAAATACTAAATGCAAAGAAATATTATCGCAATTCCCAATTTATGAATTATTAATTTTTTCCTACCTCTGAAAGTAGCTAAAAGAGAAAAAGTGAATAAAAGTAAACAAATACTTGGAGAAAAATGTTCTCAATATAAGAGTAGGAAGATGTTAAATTACAGAAGTTGAGCAAGATTCAATTACTAAACCTTTGGCATATATATTCTTATAATTTATCGTTTAAATAAGGAAAAGTATATCTCAAAAAAACCCTTTTTAAGATTATTGGGCGGATTTTTTATAGTTAAGGCAAATGATCAAAAGCTGGTTGAATTTTGGATTTGAATTTAATTTTTCCTAATCAATTCCAATTACTATAAAAATCTAAGGATCACCTAATTTATCTCTAAAAATTATCAAAATCATCTTATCAAATTTATTTATAAATTACCTTAGGGGGTTTATCATAAATTAAATTTTATGAGTCAAAAATATAATTAATTGCTTAGTCCTAGGCTTTGAAAAAATTATACCTTATATTTTGTTTCACCATAGATTAGGATTGTAGTCAAGTTGAATCGAGTGGATGCTTAACCTCTTAAATCTCTATCTTTTTTACAATTCAGGTTTGAGAGGCATTATAACTATAGCTTTGGAAAAAGTAAGGTATTCAATTTGATTTTTACTAAATGTAAAGAAGTGTTTCAGAGAGCAAATGTAAATAAAGTTTAAGTAAATATGTGCTTCAATTACATATGTATTGAATATTATTTTCCAATTATGAAGATTGTTTCTATTATAATTTAGACTAAAAACTTAAATAAAGAGTACTTGAAAAAAAATTATTAGTTAAAATGTGTTATTTGATTTATAAAGGAATACTGGCTAACTAATTTATGCCGATATGAAATTATTGAGCCATCAAAAGTACAATATATATGATAACTTTATCTAAAATTGTAATAAAGCTACTTTTTTTTAAACCTAACCGAATCACCTACCCTTTTCCCTTCATTCTGCAATGTTTTCTTTTAAAATCTTTTCTTCAAAAATTTTACATTTCAACAAATATTTTCCTCGAACCATTAGAAATTAAATTAAATTTAATTATAATTGAAAATGTCTTGAATATATCAGATAAAAAACTGTAATCAAGTAGGTATCAAGAGAGAATGAGATAGAAAAACATTTACCGAAGCGATCTACCACTTGAAAAGATAATTAATTAGATTGATAGAAAAGATAGATAATCCAATAACTAATTATAAGTGGCGTTATCAAGTATATGAAAAATTCAAGAAAAAATATTCTTTTTTAAAATCTGTTGGTATAATCTTTACAGATTCACATCATTAGCAGTTCCAAATTTTTTTAAACTTAGTTCCTAATTTCAGAAGTATTTCATCATAACAATAAAACAACACAGTATTGAAGCATTAAGTTAATTAAATAAATAAATAAAGAATGTTGCTTATTTATTTTAATACAATAAGAATTAATCTTCAAATTTGAGTGGGGAATGATATTAAATAATTATTGAATATTAATATTTGTTTATTGTCTTTCTATTAAAATTATTAAATCAAGGAATTATTGTATATTTTACTTCTATTTCTATTAGTTAAATTTGCACTGCAATTCCAATTATCATTTAAATTAATGCTTAAAAATTTGTGAGTATTATTTAGTGTAGTGGACGATATTCATTTTTATAAATATTAACAAAACCATCTAAAAATTTTTAATTTCATTAAATAATTAAAGAGGGATTTTTATTAAAGGGACGCTTCTTAATTGCATAATTAAGCTCAATTTCTAAAAAAAAAGACAAGTTAAAACTTTTTAATTTAGGAGTTTTTTCAGCCTTTAGAAATTTAAGTCGATACTGTAGGTAAACTTTATATTTTAAGGTTATTTAAGGGGGTTTTCTTAAATTATTAATAGAATTTTTTCTAGTCATATGAAGGGTGCGATTAATAAGTATTTAGTAATTTTTTAAAAGAGCAAATTTAGTTGATGAGAATATTTAATCTTAGTTTTGATAAAATTAAGAGAAGTAGAACGGAAGAGTATCTTAGAACAAGTATTTTGGTAATCTGAAATAAAGATTTACTCAAGTATAACTAAAAGTGTGGTTCATGTCAAATTTCCACAAGTTGATTTAGACTGCACATGTGATATGCTTGAATTAAAATCAGAAAACAAATTGAAAATATATCATTCATCAAAATAAACCCAGTTAAAAAAGTTATGAAAGAAACTGTATCTTGTATTAAAATTTATTCGTGATATTCCAATTTCTCTAATAAAATAGAAGGAGTATTAAATTTCTCAACAATTATTTTTCTTAGATTAGAAAACTATCATGAAAGATACATTTACCTCAAAAATAATATAAGTGTAATTAGCACCTAGTTTTAGGCTGGGGTATTACTAAGTAGATGAAATTTGTAATCTTTCCTAATTATCTCAGTGTTAAGCTTTATTTTATGGAAGGTATAATTATCCTTTCTGATGAATCTTGTTTGATGAGTATTCATTATAAAAATAATTGCTTTCTGATTCAATTCATGAATAATTATAAAAATCCAAAAATTGTGTTTTAATCTTAGTTAAACTTTAATTCTTCTTGTATTACAGTTTACTACTTCTGAGTTTTTATCATACTAGATCCTATTATATGTCAAATCAAATAATCTATACTGCCGAATCGAAACTATCTTACCAGAAATCAACTACTTCTCTTACATTCTCTACAAAAGTTGGATTATTTAAATGTATTTCCCACACGTTTTATTTCTACTAAAATTCATTACATTTACATATCAAATTGTGTAATGATTGTAATATCTCTATTTATTTCTTCAATTTTTAGTATAAAAAGGAAAAAATCTCATAATGTTCTTCAGTCATTCTAAATTTCTAGTGGTAAAACTTAAGCAAGATAAGAAGTAGATTTCTATAACTATCATCTCTTTTAAATTAGGAATGAATATACTTGGTTTGTAGACACAGAATGAAGAACGAGGTTTCTATTATAAGTTAACTAATTATTGGATTTATCGTTATTTTCTTTTATTAAAAAATAAATTTCAAAGATTAGGTAAAAATTTACCCAACTTGTGAGGTAAATAACTCTAAAGCTATAAACTTGATATATATTATGAATAAATAAGGAGGGAAACATCAAAAAATAGATGAATAATATGGAGTTACACTATAAAAGTATAATTTTTAATCATTTTTCTCTTGTTTGATGAGAATGTGAAAAAAATTTTCTTTCGAAAAAAATTGGAACTATGGTTATTGTAATAGTAAACTTAATTTAAAATGGAATTTTTTTATAAATTTATTAGTAGCTATATAATTATTTAGAAGCTTTTATTCATAATATTATTTAAAAAATTAATTAGTTAATTTTTATCTTAAATTCTGGTTTTCGAATCAATTGATTTTCATTAAATTATGCATAAATTTGTGAGAAAAGCAACTAAATATTTAATGTTTCCTTCTAATTATTATTACTTACACTCAAAATTCGAAATTGTTCTCTTAATTTCTCTGTTCTTACTGTAACATTTAGTCCTCATAAGATTTTATTCATAATATCAATTTTATTCTAATGGTAGTTATATTCAAAATCAATAATGGTATTAATAAATTTCTATCAAAAATTAATAAATAACTAACTAAATTGATAAAAAATGTTTACAAAAATTGATTTTAATAGTAAAAAATTTGCTTTCATATTTATGGAATTACAGGTTATAATCTCTTAATCTAAATAGATACTAATAAAGATTTATTTTGGAAAATAATAATAAAGTTCTTATTAAATAAGTAATCGAATTTACAAATTTCAAATCCACCTAAAAAAAAAACAAATATGATTTTATAAACTAGAAAAGTATTAATAGATATCCTAAATATAGGAATATTATTTACTTTTATTTACTGTTCGATTTAAAAAAAGAGATATCAAAGATGTGCAAATATGTTTCTAATAGTACAATAACAAGATATGAAAGATGTTACTCCTATACTTATGTGTAATGATTAAATGAAGATTTTAATCTCTTTTGTATGGATCTCTTTTATTTTAGGTTTATTTACACTTTAAAAAAATAAATACAAATTCTGTAGAAAAAAAAAGTATAATAAATAAAAAATGAGAAATAATATTCGTGAAATGTAAATGTAATTAAGGAATGAAGAAAGGAGATAGAGAATGTATCGTTTAATACTTCAAATTTAGAAAAATTGCTCTTTTCATAGGATTTTGCTAATCTTTATTTATATTATTTTACGCAAATAAATTTCAGTAATAACAAACAGTCTATAATAAATAAATTGTCTCTATTTTAAATAAAAAAAGAAAATTAAAAAAGGAATGAATTTAAGGATACTTAAATTTTGTTAATAATAATAAATTTTATAAATTAAAATAAATTGGTAGGTTTAATAATAAGATAATTAGTTTTATAAAAGTTAAATCTTAACAAATATATTAGATTTATTGTAGCAATAAATAAGTAATTAATTTATTCCAAATTCTCTTTGACAAATAAAAAAGATAGATAATTTTTGTATTGGTATGAAATAAACTTAAAAATGAAAATTTTAACAAAAGTCGCTAGATGATTTGGAAACGAAAGAATATTTTTGAAATGTGTAAAAGTGAGAGATAGTAAGAAAGTAAGAATTAGGTATAGTGAAGGTTATCCTTCTATTTATGGAAAAGCTTATTTTTTTGATACTCAAAAATAAGTTTGAGTGGAGATAAATTAATAATTAGACTGACAAAGAGTATTAACGCAATAAGAAGAATATAAGCAATAAATAATGAATGGAGAAGGTTAAGTTCAAAATCACATTACTTCCACATATAATTACTTTTCATTATAAGAAGCAAGTAAATTTTATTATAAAGAATTTTATTAGCATTTAGTATTTGTACTTTTGATTGAAAACATTGAGATTGATTCATTGATTGTATGATTAATAGATAGAGAGAGAGATAGTTTGATAGATTATATTTGCATTTATTTACGAATATCAACTATTATTTTATTAACTTTTATATTGATCTTTACAAATAATATTTAATCAAAAAGTTATTAACCAAGTATTATTGTTGTCATTAGATTATTAAAGCAATAATAATGATTAATTCTTTGGACAATTCTTTATTGTAGTAGCATAATTAGGTTAATATTTAAAGGCAAAATCGCCAATCCACCCCTGAAAGAATAGAAATACTTAGGGATAGCGAAAAAATCCATTTAGATAAAAAACTAAAGACATTCTTCAACCCATAAAATTAGTAATAATCTTCATAGTAATTTTAACCTCAGAAATAAAATCTAATGTCAACTATGAAGAAATCCAACTACGATTAAAAGTGGTTAGCATATTCCGACTAGAAGAATACGAGAGGTATATATTATCGAGTTAATGTAAAAGAAATAGATAACAATTTGAGATAAAAGCGTTTCTAAAGTAATTCACCCAATAAAAATAGTCTCCAATTTGGGTAATTATATGAGTAAAGTTTGAAGTAATCGATAGAAGTTTATGCTAATGATAATTCATATTTAACTCACGACTAGCGCTTATATTTATAGAAACTTCTCAAGTAGGAAGGCAATGAAAATAGAGGATTCACAAATAGTAATAGCAATTCAAATTTGAATGAGTAGAATACTCAATCCACTAATCATAATGGGGAAATTAAAAACACTAAAATCCCTAATAATGTTATCCTACCTCCAATGAATAACTCACCCTCAAAGCCAAAAGGAGATTTGCTTAATAGCAGCATTACTTACACCTAAACTGAGCCTAATCTTCCTCAAAATTATTCTGGATAACCCAATTAAAATAGCCCCAAATCTAATTCACCTGTAGGAAATGGAGTTAAGACAGAAGGAGATGCTTCAAGAGGAGAGAAAGAGTAATATATAAGGTAAGAAAATTATCGCCAATTATGGAATCGTCTTTTACCTTATTTGGAGAAACCAAAGTTTTTGAAGAACAATAGACAATACTCACAACCAAACTAGAATGGTATTATATACCCTTAATAGTTAATATAAATGAATACTTAACCAGATGAGAGCAGAATCCACACAAATAATGATATCTCTCTCAATGCTTCTGAGTATTACCAAACATTAAATCAACTAGACCGCATAAATTAGAGACCCCTCCCACTGATTCATTAGACCAAACAGCAGTAATTATTATAATAGCAATAATTATTATTACAACCTTAGTCCAAGAATCAAGTAAAAGACAAATTGAGAGATAGTTATTATCAATTAGATATGTTTGCTAATGGTGTAAGGTAAGAACGCAGTTTCCACTAAGTTAAAAATTATAATGGTGGTGCAAATAATAGAACATAAAGTCACACTCCAGAAAAACCTATAATTAAGGCTAATTCTTAATATCAAGGAAATGGTCAACCACCTAAAGTTAATCCCTTCCTTTCTTAGTAATAAAATGGGAATCACCAATACTAATAGCAGAGATCTGATTAGAAAAGCCCCAACAATAGATATTATTCTAACTCTTTACACAGACAGTAAGGACCTTCTCCTATAACAGAAAATGGTAATGATTTAGTTAAATAATACAAAGAATGCACAGAATTGCTTTCACTCGTCTAAGTTAATTTAAGCAATATTGTTTCCAATATGGCTAATAAAAAGACACCAAAGGGGGATTTTCAATCTAGAAAAGTTTAAGCAATTAGTTCTAATAAGGCAGATTCATTTTCTAAAACTATTTTTTATGATGGTAAAGTCAAAAGAAAAGGCATGGAGAAGATGATCTTACCCTCTCTCTATGTAACTAGAAACTCCCCTACAATGGACCAGAATAGCCCAAATGCAATGTAACAAAAATCGAGGTCATCTTCTGTTTTAAGATAAGATGAACATATTATCAGTAATGAGTATAATAATTCTAAGACATTTTCACACCAAGTACCTGGGTTAGAGAAACAATAGCCACAAAACTTTGATGATTTAGAATACTAATAAGATTTCGAAGATGATCATAGTCTTTCTAGAAGCAATGTATTTAGATAGAGTTCGTAATAACCTTCCAAGAGTTAAAGCTAATAAAATATTTAAAGAGGAGGAAATTTAACTCCAATTTAGGAATAAATAATGTCAAGGACTGAACAAATTCCATAGAGCTTAATTTAAAGCTAAATATAAACAATTGAAAAAGAAAGAAATTCTAATTACCAATCTCTTGATTAAACATAAACTATTATAAGCTAACATAATAACTTAGTTTCTTCTGCTTTATAGAGTCCCTAGAGAAGCTAAGAAACCTAATAATTCGAAACTCCTAATAAAAGTGAAATAAAGAATAGCTCCATAATTAGTGAGAAATCACCTTAAAAAAGTGTTTATGAGTCTGCTACAAAAAGTTAACAAGTCGAGCTATAATAAATGTCAGAGACCCCCTAATTAGGGCTACATCAAGACTAATAAATAATGTAAGAATACAAAGAGGAGTAGTAATTAGAGTAATAAGCACAATAATAACAAGTAGAAGTGGAATAAATAATAAATTAGTAGTAAATAGATGAATAATAGAAATACTATTTAGAATAAGAAAATCCATAGCAAAATACTCTGTAATAAGATTAATAAGTCACTCAAAATGAAAGTTAATATTTAGAAAGAGAGGCTTCACCTTAAGAAAAGTCTCTTAGATAAAGTTAATTAAGTTCAGTATAAATGTCTAAATAGTAAACCCCTTCATCAAAAAATCTACAAAGTAGCTAATTTTTGAGCTAAAAGAGTACTATTAGAAAATCAAGGGCTAGTTCTTCTAGATAATCTAAAACAAAAATTAAAGATATTTCGGATACCTCTAAAAACAGTTAATCTAAATCTCCTTAGAGATAAAGCTAGTTAGTTTCTCCAAATAAAAATGAGCTAAATGCATCTTAGAAATCGTTTAAAAAAACTATTGATAACGATAAGATCACACCTACTCCAGGCGGAGAATAATCTCAAACCCCTCCTAGATAATCTCAAACTCCTCAAAGATAGTCTTAATCTCCTCAAAGATAATCATCTTAATCTCCTCCTAAATCATTGAATCAATCACAACTATCTGATACAAATAAATAAGTAAGAAAATCTATTGAACTATAAAAAGAGTTAGAAAAGGTATTAAGTTAAAAAGCTGCAGCTGCAGCTGCTGCAGCAGAAGAAGAGAGACTTCGTAGAGAGTAGGAGGAGAGAAAGCGAGCAGAAGAATTAGAGAAAGAAATGATGAAACCTTTATTTGAATAAATAAAATAACTAGATAAAGAAAAATTAAAAGAGGAAATTCAAGATTTTTAGTTTGAATTAGAGGTGAATAGGTACACTGGAGATTTGTTTTGTAGAATGACCTTTGGAGAAACAAATAATTTGAAAGAGAATGTATTAAATTTAAAATTCTTGAAGAAGTTTGATAACTAAAGGAAGAGGGTTTTTAAAATTGAAAGATAAATGAATGTGTTCAAATTACCTACTTCATTGCTTTCTAATAGATAATTCTTAACTGAAAAAAATAAGTACAATTAAACTCAGTTCTTTGAGTGCACTGATTGCTGCATTGAAACAAAATCTATGGAGTAATACAATATCAGTGACTTTAAAGAATTTTTAGTCACATAATTCATCAATTAGTAAATTTTCAACGGTGACTCGAGAGATAGTAGCTGCATTAACATAAGCTATATTGGAATCTACCATGATGAAGAATTCTATCAATGTGATACTCTCTTAATAGAATATGAGAAATTCGAAACACTAGATGAAATAATTGCAGATAAAATTGCTAATAAATAACCTTTCACAGAATATGAATTACTCATCTCTTATTTACAAATTCTTAATAATTACTAATAACTAATTTAAAACAACATTATTCATTAAAACATTAATGCAACTAAGATAGCATATTCCTTTTAAGATTGTAAGTTTAAATTTATGCCTCTTGCAAAAGCTCATGCTTATAATTTTGGAAATTTCTCTCCTAGAGATACTAAAACAGATAAATTCATGATTAAAGGAGATAGCAACTCTCACCCTGTTTGGATTGATTTAGTTGATTTAAGTATTGTATTTGCTCAAATGAAAGTTCTTGATCGTGCATAAAATAAGAGTACCTTAGAAAAAATAAACCCTTCAGATAAAACCATTTCTAAGCAAATTATTTAAATGCTAATCAGTAATCAATGCGAAACTACTCTGAATGAATGTATTGAACTTATTTATTAGAATATCTCCTCTGCTTCTTTCCTAAATATAATTATCCAACCTATCAAATTTGAGGCTAAATCTGATTTTGAAAAATGCAAGAAGATGAGACTTATAGCCAAGACTTATGAAAATATTCATTAGCTTAAAGATGCTAGTAATATTTTTTCATAATTAGCTGCAATAAAAGAAACAGTTTACGGAAAAAACACAGATGAGTATTTCTAAGGTCTTTGTGATTAGCTTTTTGTTTTATATAAAGATGGTTAAGTTGATTAACTTGAACCTCTCTACTAAAAGTGCTCAGAATACTTTAAAATTATTCCATCCTTACCTTCTTCAGTAGAATATCTTCACTATATTGCAGAAATCTAATGGAGATTAGGGTAATTAATTCATTAATATATTTATTAAAAAATGATTCCTATACAAATTAAAACTAAACTTAAATTTTTTTTATTTAGCCTAAGATATTTTAAAATTAATTTATATTTTATAAAAATATAGCAAAGAATAAGAAAGCGAAGAGTTTTTTGATAAGGCCTTTAAAATTATCAGCACTAATGAAGATAAGATAGACTCTAGATATATGACAAATATCTTTAATAATAAGGGTGTAAATGAATTATCAAGGGATTAGTTCCAAAAATCAATAAATTTTTTCGAAGAAGCTATGAAGTACTGTAATTAATAACCTCAGTTAAATAAAATGATGCTGAGCTCTATTTTAAATAATTATTCTATCAGTTTACTAAAGATGAACAGATTAGATGAATCTCTTTAAAATATGTTATAGAGTATAGAAGTAAAGAAAGAAATAAATGTTCTTAACTAAGACCCAGAGGGATCGAAGATGGCATATGCTATTTCTATGTTATATAAATAAACAAAGAATGATATTAATAAGAGTCTGGAGTATGTAGATCTAGCCTTATAATTGCAAGAATATCATTAAAATTATTTAGAATAATTAAAGTATATTTATAAAAAGGCCTAACTTTATTTTGAAATAAATGATTAGCAAAAAGCTATAGACTCTGCTATGGAAGCTCTTCCTTATATAGATAAATGTGAATTAGCTACATTTAGATAGATAATTTAAATTACTTATGACATGGCTTGTCTATTCAAAAATAAAAATTTAAAGCCTTAAGCTATTGCCTTCTTTAGTAAGGCACATGAAGTCGGAGTTAGGATTGCTGGGCCATAAGTTTTAGCAGTGTAATAGATTAAGAAAGAACTAGATAAGCTTAAATGAATAATATTTTTTTCTTTTCTACTAACTAACCAATCAACTAACATCATTACGATTACTAATTTATCAAATAAATCCTTTTATATAGTTAGCAAACTATTTTACAATAAATTTTTCATTAATATTTATAATTATACTTAATAAGATGGTAGTTTGCTTACTTAGTTTTTATAGCTATAATAAAATTATTGTTATATTATAATTTAGAAATATATATAAATATATATTTTATGTTTTTTCTTTATTATTCATTCTTTATATCCATTTTATTTTTCAAAAATAATAATAAATGAAATCTAAATACTTATTGAATTAATTCTCTCTATGTTACTTATTTAACTACTAAATGCTATTATATTTTAAGAGAATATAAATAGATTATCTAATACAGAATATCTCTATAAATAGTTTAAAGATGTATTTTAGACAAAACTTATAATAAAGCTATAGATACTTTATTGCTACCACATTCCTTACAATTAATAATAGACTAGAATATTATAACAAGAATAAGATAAAACCAAATAGGATTATATATAACTTAGCTAAATATATGTTTTAAGAAATAATATATTAAAGTTAAGAATAGAAATCGTTTATCAAAAACAATAATGTGATAATAATATCTATCAGAAATTAAAATAATAAAATTTGGTTAATCCTTATTAATTCAATTCATATTATATATCTCAACTGAAACATTAATTTTATCAAAAAGGAAAGAATTTAAATTAATCAAGTACCTAAAAAATAATAAGGATAGCTAAAACCAACATATTTTATAAAAAAATAATCTATTTGAAGTCTATTTTATAAGGAAGATGAGTAATAATGATTATTGGTTCTTAAGCTATGATAGTGAATTTGAAAAGAAGAATTTTCTTTAAATAAATTTTAAGAAATATGATACTTTAGTAACTTCATTACCCTAATTTAAGGATATTCCTTAGGAGTATCAATTATCAAATAATCCTCTAGAATATGAATTATAAGTAAGAATAGCAAATATAATAGGTGACTTAATGAGCTTTTTCTAGCCTACAAATCCAGATATTTACTCGATGGATAAATAATGGATTGATTTTGTTATTAAAACTTAATTATTCATTAATTGCGAAAAATATTATTGCTTAATTTTTTGGAAATTTAATTTTAACAATTAATTTGTCATGAAAAGAATTTTCGCATTTTATGCTAGATTTTTTAAATTCTTAGAGAGTTTTCATCAAGCAGTCTTTAAATTAGTAAATATTTCATTAATATTATTAAATTTTAATTAATTAACTTTGTTACTGGAGCAAAGTAAAAGATATAACACTCTTTTACAGAAAAACCTTACTCAAAGTAAGCTAACAAAAAATATATTGAGTTTTATACCATCCAATATTTATTCATAAAGAATAAATAATATTAAAAAAATATAATAAACACGATTTCATCTATTAAATCAATATGGCTTGCTTCAAAAACATTTTCCAAATAGAGAAATCTATCAATAATAAATAGATAGTTTTTAGACTTGCTATTAGCTTAAATGAAAGTAAGAGTAAAACAATAATATTTTTATATTATTATAGGAATAGCATAAAAAGATAAAAGCACATAGAGATATAGAAAATTAATTACATGTGAGATTTGAGGGATTCTAAAAATGCATTAAAAACTTATTGGTCGAGATAAATTATGCTTATTAAGAGAATACGAAGCAAAATTAATAATTTTATTATGAAAATATGCTTTTAGAGAAGATTTCTAAGTACCTTACCAATTTCACATCCTAAAACTATGAAAATTTAAAAAGCATTTAAAATATGTATAATGACTCTAATTATCTGTATGGAGAGATTATTCGATCAAATGAAGCTGCTAAGAAAAGCTTAGATAATTTCCTAAACAAGTTTGAAAAGGAAAATTAGTAGTCCTTTTAGGAAGATAGAAAAGCATTAGAATCCTCTTATTCTAAAGTTATAATGGATGAATATGATAAGAGGTTCATGCCTTAAGAAACTGAAGCCTCTGAAGATAGATTTTGGGAAAAATTAGAATAGTATAAGTAGAAAAATAAGAAGCAGACCCATGTAAGTGGTTTGACAACAAGTAAATTTTCAGTAATACTGAGAAATTGTATAAAATAATTTCTGTTCTCTTTATTATTATAGATAGAGATTACACAACACAAACTTCGTTAGTATCGATGAACACAGAAGCAACAGATGATATGTTTGTAGAAGGACTAGATGACTCTAAGCAATCAAGTATTGCTAAAAGTCTTATGTCTTAAAAAGATTGTAATTATTTCAAATATTTATAATATTTTAGTTAATTATTCTTTTATTAAGTTGGGGTATAGAATCAATAAGCATAGAATTAAAGCTATGTAGAATCAACGATATTTAAAGACTCTCCTCATTATCCTAATATTTAAAAGAATCCTATGATGCAATTCTTAGTACCAGAAATATCTGAATTCTGTAAAAAAAATTAAAAATCTAGCAAATAAGGCTTACAAGTAATGATTCCTGTTGATTAAAATATATTTATTTTTGAATTTTAGTCTATAATAAATCCAATAATATATATTTTAGAATTCAGTTTTAAGAAATTGTTTTGTTTGAATAAAAATAAAAAGGCTGATAATGTTCATAAGATGAAATTTGGTAACGAATCAAAAAGAGATATAGAAAAAGCATTGAAAAAAAAGAGCTCAAAATAAAATTAAAACACTATTAATGAATTGGACGAAGACAATTATGATGAAGATGGTGGAACAGAGGATATGGAAGATGAAGAAGAGGAATAAGAAAGTAGCGACTATGAAGGAAATTAAGATTAAAATAATGCTTACACAATGTATAGCAATAAAAATAACGAATTAAAACCTGACACTATGTAATATGTCGAAGCTGCAAGTTAAAAGTTAGTAGAAATTTCTGATAAAGATATTGATTTTGATCAATATAAAACAAAGGGAATATAATTAAAGAAAGCTGATGAAGTAGCTTACTAGGGTAACAGATATAAAACTCAATCTAATGCTGATCCAAAATTTTAAAACCCAAATAGTAATAGTGAGATATATTAAGAAAATGTTTAGAATCCAGAAAATAATACAATGGAAAATGATGGGCTTGATGAAGATAATGACGAGCTAGATCCTTTTGAAACTCCTTAAAATAATCATTTCTCTGAATAAGCAATAGAATGCAAGGATGATGATATTTTCGGTATATCTTTATTTTATTATATTTTTTAAAGGAATTACTTTAATTATTTATTTTAATTTAAAAAATTAGATTATTCTTATGAGAAAGACGAAGATGAAGATGATGATACTGATAATAATAATTCTTAACAAGATAATGATAGTGATAACGAAGAAAATGATAGCTCTGATACTACTCGCTAAGAAAATAGTGCTGAAAAGAAAATTAAGCTGAAAGTTCCATTCACTCAATTCAAGAGTTAGATAGAAAATAGTTTTATATAATTCTTAAAAGAAAGTTTATATACCTAAGACAACGAATTGGATTTGCACTTTTAGGAGAATATTTAATCATCTTACTCAGCTCAAAATTAATAAAAGAAAAAGATAAAAGTTTCCCTTAGGACTATATTCCCTGATATTAGAGTTGTCAACATCAACGGTGGTTCTTTCACCCCTCATTTTAACGAATGCTACTGGATGTATACAAGAAAGGGTATCTAGAATAAGCTTCTCAGAAAGAGAGTATAAAAAATCAATACATACTTCTTTAATGTATTAGGTATTGCTAAAACAGGAGATACCAAAACTTAAAAAGATCCTGAAAAAGATGAAAATCTAATAGTAGCTCCTCCTATTTTAAATAGAAAGAAACTTAATGCTTGTGAGTAGAAGCAAATTAATTATTGAATATTATTATAAGTTAAAAATAATATTTATATAAATCTATAAAAATCTAATTTATTTTATCAGCAATACTCTCTTCATATTTTAATAAAATAAAATAAGTTAAGCTGTAGTTAAAAATTTCAAATTTTAATAGATCTATAAATAAATGTTCACCAATAATTTGTTCATCTCTAATTTTTTTAAACTTTTACTCTTCTATTTAAATCACTAACGCTTTCACCCACTTCCTAAAAAAATTTATTTGTACAAAATTAGAATTTTAGGGTTTAAATTGAACTGGGTGGAAATATATGAGGAATAATAACAATTAAGTATTTATTTGTAAATTGAAAAAAAGTAGTATTTGTGTAAAGTATTTATCCTTTCATTTATTTTTATAAGAGGAAGATGATCCAAATTTTTATCAGGATATATTAAACATGAATATAAGATACATTAATTCAGAATTAAGTATGAATTCAAGTAAGACTATGTTATATTTTAATTTTTTGAAAAGGAAGGTTAGAACTATATATTTTAAGTAATAACAATACTTACAATCCTATGGCATGCTATGTTACAATTATTTGGGTAAATAATAACTTGATTTAAAAAAATAATAGAAATTTTTTTCAACCTTACTTATATTTCACTTATTCATGAATTTTGTAATATCTAATGATTTTCCCCACTTTAAAGAAATTTTTTATTTAGTCATAAATGTTGTTTTTAGTTATTTATTGCTATTATTCTTTCTTTGAACACACTTATAGGCTTTGAATATTTACTTACCTTCATATTAATAAAAGAAAATTTAATACCCATCCACTTTATTTAAAATGTTACTACCTTTATCTATCTTATTTTATATTTACATGATCTTTAGTTTCATAGAAAGGTATATATCCTTATTATTTTATAGAATATAAATTGATGGATCAATTCGCTATCATAGTCATAAAAAATAATTAAATTAAAAATAATATCCCCGATCAACTAAAAAGGAAGAATATCAAAAAAAATGCAAAAGTAATTATTATTCATAGTCCTTTTGTTCATTGCTTCTGTTTCATGCAAGCCTGAACCTCTCTAAGGCAATATCTTGAGATGTCTTGGCTAAATTGGTAACACTATCAAAGATATCACTGAACTTATAGTTACTATTAAGGAAAAGGGTGATGTTATAAGCATTCTTAAAGTAATTGGTGAGATTGCTGGTAAAATCTAACCTTTAATGCAAGAATGTTCTAACCCCATTTGTTTGGACGATGCCTAATAAAGATGCTAATCTTCTACTGGAAAATCTTGTGAATAATATGGTGCTATCATGTATCCTAAATGTGAAGAAGGTTTCTTCAATGTTGGTTGTTGCCTCTGTGAATCATAATGTCCCCCTGGATTCAGAGATGATGGTTTATTCTGCGCTAAGCCTGCTGCTTATGGAAGAGGTGCTGGCTATCCTTGGAAATTTGGTGATAACTTTAGCCTTAATGGAGCTACTTAAAGATGTGAATAAGAAAATTCATAAGGTTGTGAATAAAATGGATTAATTATTTATCCTAAGTGCGCCTCTGGTTTCCACAATGTTGGTTGTTGCATATGCTCTCCTGACTGCCCTTCAGGTTACACTGATATTGGTGTCTCTTGTACTAAGCCTACTTATGGTAGAGGTGTTGGTTATCCCATTTTCTATGATGACTGCCCCAATAAGAAGGCTTTAAGAACATCCCATGTTGATTACGAATCTATGTAAGTTCAAGACTTGAAAAATGTTATGCTTTAACTTTCTGAAGAATTCGTTGTAAACAGATTTAACTAAGATATTGCAGTCGGAATAGCCGTCGAATTATCCAGAGCTTCAGCTGCTTTTGAAGTTAAGAATAATTAGTAAGCTAATTGAAAAATTTGATTTATATGGTAAAAAATTGAGTGCAAAATGATCTTTGAAATATATAATTTAATTTATAATAAAACCTAATATTTGCATTTCACTTAATGTAAGTGTATTTTTATGTAATAAATTTAATTAACTTTTTTAGAATCATTTATCTCCAACAAAAATTTTGAATTTAAGTAATCCTATTTAATTAATATTTGATTTATAGCAAATATTGGTAAATCTTTTATTATCTTACTTACTTCTATTATCTTTCGATTTCACGTTTTTATTTTCTTAAAAATTTTGTAGTGATTAATTAAAAGTTATATTAATTACACTATTCTTTTTATACAAATCTAAAATAAGCTTAAAGATCAAATTTTTAGCTTAAACAAAAAAACTAAAAATTAATCAATATTTCATTAAAAAAATAAAATTTTAGAAAACAAAAGAACATTTGGGCTAGAATGCAATATTGTTACTATATTAAGTTATTTTTAAAATATTCTTTAAACTCGAAAAGACTAGAATTATTTTAGCTAATCTAGAATTAAATATGAATGAATTAAGATTTGAATTATTTTATAAAATAATAATAAATTAAAAATTAGTACTCTAATATATACTTAATATTCATAAATCTTTATTAAAATCTAAGAATCCATTTTATTATATTTAATTTTTATTTAATTCTATATCTTCTAATTCTGATTCCAAATAATTTTAATTATTGAGATAGAATAATCTATAATTATTTGCAAGAGGTAGGTAATGATTGATATTCAATTTAAATTAAGAGTGTAGCCTTTCCTACTGATTTCTGGCCATCAATTATTATAAATTTTATAGTGGATATTTATACTATCCACTACCATTTTAATCATTTTATATTTATTCTCTAAATTATTCTTTAACTTCTTCTTATTCTTCTTCTTATTGCTCTTCATTTTCATTCTAATCACGTTAGATTTATTACTCACCTAAATTAATCATTTAACTATCATCTCCTTCTTCTAAGTATTCCTATGAATATATATAGTATGAAGGCTCTTCATATTAAATTTAGATATTTTCTTAATTATCTTTAATATTAGTTACATCATTTTATTATTCCTTACTACAAAATTATTAATTTTGTTCTTGATTGTATTCATCTATTTATAGAACTAAATCTTTTAATACATTTATATCTTAATCGTCTTATTATTTTATAGAAATTTATCTAATGGCATTTAAATCATTGGGTTTCTATGATATCTTATTAGAATGATTAGACATATTATCAGACTATTTATCAAACGATTTGTCTTGATTGATTTATTTATAGTTATTAACTAATTAATTATCACTATCAAATGATAGGTTTACAGATTAATATTCCTTATATTTTAAAAATAAATTAAACACTTGAAAGATTAATTATTCTTATTTTATTTTTTCATCTATTCCTTTAAATTAATAATTAATAATTTACATCTCCTACTTCTACTTCTTCGCCTAGATTCTAATCAATAATTTCATCAACAAACATTTCCTTTTTTTATTAGAAATTACTTAAGGCTATAAAAAATATTTATTTAGATTTACTTATGATAAGTAGCTGTCTTCATCAATTAATATTGTTTTATTTCTTAAAATCTTTTAATTTTTCTAAAATTCTTTTAACTCTACTGTTTAGATATTAATAAATTTATTTTTAACCTTAATTTTTTTATAGCATCTTCCAATAATATTATCTATTCTTTAGATAATAATATCATTACTAATTAATTTTCCACGGTTAATTCTCCTTTTTAAATCCATTAAATCTTATGCAATTTTCTTTTGGCTAATCTTATACTTTGTGATTATTTTTTTTTAAATTGAATAAGTTAAGCATGCACATCCTTAAGAATTTTTATGAATGTCATATTATTCTTTTTATATTAGAGTGCCACACCTATTACAATTAACAATACAACATTTCTCTTAATGAATCAAAAAATCTTCGTGTTAAAACGTTTATTAACACTATTAACAAGTCTTTTTATTTTCTGAACAAACAAGAATATGTTAATTCAACTCACAAGGAGAAAACATATTAATACAATAGAGACAAGGAATGCTTTTATACTTACAATTTTTGCTGTGTCCATCTAATTCATTTTTCTTTAGTTTTTATGTGCAATATTTATTCGGACATTAAAGTAATTCAAAACTACAACTATCATAATGGTTTTTTCTATTTTTAAGTTAGATAGTTTATGAACACTCATCATTGTGGCACTTTATTTGTAATTTTTCATAAATTAATCTAGCATATTTTGAGAGTTGCTTAAAAAATTTATTGTCATCAGGATATTTATTTCTACAATTGGGACAACTTTGTTAATCTCTCGTCCACTCATCAGAGCAATTTTTGCAAAAGATTTTCTCACACTTCACGCATTCAACTATTAATAAGGATAAGGTTAATTTTATAGTTTAATCTATATAATCTTACCTGGATTTTTAGAGACATACAAGCAAATTTAGCAAATGAAATCATTTAAATCTTCAAATTACTCCTAATTTAATATATCTTCTGGTGAATAGTTGCTTTCTTCTAATATATTTTTATTATTGCCCTATATTTCTGAATTATGAATGAATTAATCTTCAGCTATTTCATCATAAAAAATAATACTAGAGTTGATAAAGTCCATATTTTTTTAAAATGTAATATTATTAATTGAATATAATTTTCAAAAAATTGATTATAGAATAATTAAAAATTATAGTAATTAATAATTTTTAATGTATTAGAATATTCATCAAAAAAAAAAGAAGGCAAAAAGAATAAATTGAATAAATAAAATTTGATCAATTCACATTCTATTATCTGAAAAAATAAAATTTATTGAAATTGTAATAGTAGTTTTTATTTAGATTAAAGTTAAGTTAATCAATGCCTCATTTTTTATTTTAATTACTATATTTATAAGAGAATATAAGTTGATAGTATTTGAAGCATTGTAGCAAAGACAATTAGAAAAAGAAAATAATTTAATATATTTATAAAGTATAGAAAAGGCTTAAAAACAATGTACATATCTTTTTAAAGTAAATGTTTTTAAAACAGATTATTAAGTAAAATAAATTGATAAAATTTAATATCTTCAATTTTAAGGAACATCCTCCTTTTTCTCTTCGTTATTTTCATTTTAAGGATTATTTTCATTATTAGGAGGTTATTGTTACTCCCCTTCATTACCTTATCCTTAGGGGTCTTGAATATTTCCTTCGGATTTTTTATCCTCTGCACCAGGGATTTGAGATTGGCTAGCAGGATTAAGATTATTCATAATGAAACTAGTATTTCCGAGTAAACTAGTATTAGGAACATTTCTTTCATATTTCTAATAAACTTTCTTAGGTTGATTTTCAGGTGAAATGCCAGAAGTAAAGGAAAGAAGTTTTGTTAAACTTAAGAATCTACTTAGAGTATCCATAAAAAGGATAGATTTGAGATCTCTAATTCTATCAAGTACTTTTTATTCAGCTAAATCATGTTTCTTCAATAAATATTCAAGAGTAGCATGAGTAACTGTTTCTTCTAATAAATTTTCATTACAAGTAGCTTGAGAGTCTTTAGATTTTATTACAGAGCATTTACCAGGTTAGAAACAGATAGTTTTCCAATCTTTTTCTTAGTTTTCTAAAAATTCTTCATCATATTCTAAGTTCTCTTTGATTCTAACTATTATTTTATCTTTATTAATCTATCCACTAAATCTACTAGATTGGATAAAGAAGCTTCTAACAGCAAGGATAATTTCTGCAATAGCAGTCTATTCAGCTGCAGGATTCTTCTTAACAATATTTTCATCATTTGCATCATCTTCATGAGGTTAAAGGTGAATACCAGATTTACTCAACTATGAGAGTAATAAACCTGTTGGCATTTTTTTATTCACTAAATGTTACAATTCAGGCTCATTTCTATTTCTTAACATGACAAATCCTGGAGTGATTTCAAATTTAAATGTATCTCTCTTACCCTAAATATCAATATAAGCAGTATCAGGTTTAACACAACGAATTTTCCATGAAACATAAGGATAATCTGTGCATTTTTCTTAAACATAAGCACAAGGAGCAAGTCTGATAGTACTAAACGTAAGGAGTTTCTTTTCAGCTTCGTACTTAACCTAAAATATTTTTAAATGTTATTTAAAAAATAATTCATTTGTAGCATTGATAATAAATTCTTTACATCATCAACATATTCAGATGTCCACTTTTATTAAGCTTAATCAAATACAACAACTCTGTGATCATCATTAGGATAAATCAAGAGATAGGGAGGTAATGTATAAGACATTTTAACAGGAGTGATATTTTGATGAGTTTGAGCATTGCTATCCTAACTAGGATAAGGTAATCTCTTAATAGATTCTTCAACATCATAATGGAACTTAAGAGTCCAGTTAGCAGTTTTTACTTTAGCAGGTAAGTATTCTAAACACTCAACATTTAGGACACCTCCCATAACAATATCTTTAGAATTTTATTTGTATTCAGGGGTTGTCAAACTGTCATAACTAGTCCAAAGAGCTTTCATTATTATAGCTTGAGACATATAATTTCTTGGAACCTTTTGATGATAAGGAAAATTAATAAAAGTAAAATGATGATAGTGTAATTACTTCACATTGAATTCCAATAACACCAAAATCTATTGGTTTGTGACGATAAGAAGATTTACTATGAGGATTAATCCAGACTCCATACCTTTTATCAAAACAAATTTTTACCATAAAGAATATTTACAAACAGGGTAAATAATATCAATTATATTATTAATTGATTTTATATTAAGATTTTTTGTTGTTTAAATAAAGAATCTTTAAGTTAGTTACCTAATATCTGCCAAAGGAGGGTAAATCTTATATATTTCAGTTTTTTATTTATCATCACTAGATTTTATATTTTTAGAGGGCGATTCAGATTATAATTTCTTGGAAATTTCATCAAGTTTCTACTCATATAAGAATTCGGCAAAGATGCAGAGATGAGAAGATATTTCTTCTATCTTTCTATCATTAACTTCTCTAATTTGAAGAATTTATTTTAGCAATCTTTAACTGTCTTCTGTTTTACCTTCAGCATATGCTCTTTATTAGTAAGCAATCACATCTTCTACAACATTTTCTGCATATTGGATTTATATAAGAGCTTCTTCAATTTTCAAATCTGTAACTCTTTGCGATTCATTGTATTAAGTAATAAAAGTAGATAATTCACTTTCCTTAACTGCATCAGGCTTTGATGAACATATCATGTATTTTTACCATTCTTAAGTCTTGCGAACTTCCTTTATTTGCTCCTCTCTATCATAATTAAATAGTAATAATTATAAATACATTATTATTTTTCTTCAATTTCTTAAATAATATTTTATAGTAGAAATATTTATGTGCTATCTAATTATACAACATATTTCTAAACTCAGGAAATATTTCTCTTTTGTCTTTACCTTTCTTTTAAGATTTAATTGCGCCAAGTTTCAAGCTCTAATTCTTCTTCTTTCAAACGAGCTTTCTCTTCAGCTGCTAAACGCTCTTCTTCCTTTCTTCTTTATTCTTCTAAAATTTTCCTATGCTTCTCTTCTTCCTCCTCTCTCTTCTTTCTTTCTTCTTCATCCTTTTTTCTTTATTCTTCTTGGAGAGCAAGCTATTAATTTATAAATGTATCTTTAAATAACAATCTTCTATTTGATCATAAGAGATGTGAATGAAATGAATAAATATTTTTTTGAAATATTCTTTCATTCTTTATTGCTAATATTTATCAATGTAATATATTTTACGAGTTCCTTTCTTGTTAATTTTTTGGGCTTGGCTTTAGGTGGCATTTAAATGATTTATAAAATGTATTTTCAATCTATTTATTAGATAGATATGACTATTTACTTATTAATAACTTTGTAACTTTGAAAGAAATATTCTTTTAATAATCAATCAATAATTTATTTTTAATAACCTTAGAAAAGTTTTAAGTTTTAATTTATTGGTTCCCTTATATTTTATTTCATTCAATGTGCAGCAATCTATCATTAATTCATTTTGATTTATCAGTTTCTAAATTACTTAAATACTTATTTATTATAATAATAAATACTTTTTAACAAATAATAATTAAAATATTATTTGCTTTAAAGATATTCTAAATTTTTAAATAGTAAAGTAATATGCAGGAAAGATAAAATATATTCCAATAATTAGAATTAAAATAATTATAATAATTCTACCTCCCTATCACTATTTTAAATATTAATTCAAATGTAATAATTAAACACTGACAATACTCATTATTAAACACTACTCAGGCAAAATTTTTATGGAAATTGTTTATAAATAAATTAATCTTGTTTTTTAACTATTTATAAACAGAGGAACCATTTTTTATTAGGATTTACAGTAATTGAATAAAAATTGGTAGGAATAGATTAATTTGTATACTCAGTCATCATCAGAATTTCTTATCAAAAAAAAGTGAAATCATTGGATTGGTATATCCCTAAAAACTGATTTGTGAATTTAAATAAGATACAAAAACTAAGCATTCCTGAGCAAAAAATTAGTTAAAATTTAATGGATATTAATCTAGAACCAGTAGGAAATATAAAAGTAGTATGTATATCTGATACACATAATAGGGCAGATTAAATAAAGCTTCCAAAAGGTGATGTTTTGATTCATGCTGGTGATTTTTCTTTGGGAGGTTATCCAGAAGAAGTAGCCAAGTTTAATGATTTTCTTAAATAAGCTCCATTTGAAGTTAAATTAGTAATAGCAGGAAACCATGATTTAACATTTGATATAGAGAATTACAATAAATCTTTAGCTAAAAGATTTCATTCAAAGTCTAAATCTCTTATTGATCCTGTGGCTACAAAATCTTTACTAAAAGACTGTACTTATCTTGAGGATAGCTAATATGATTTATAAGGATATAAAGTTTATGGTTCACCTTTCACTCCAAATTTTCATGATTGGGCTTTTATGCTTGAACGTGGTAAGCCTTTATAACATAAATGGGAATAAATTCCTAATGATACTGATATTTTGATCACTCATGGACCTCCTCACTAGATTTTAGACAAGTAAACATTAATTAGTGATTTTTATTCAAACATCAAATTATTATTTTTAAGAGTATTTTTAGGGAGTGAAAATGTAGGATGTGAAGAATTAAGAAAAGCTGTTTTAGAAAGAATAAAACCTATGTATCATATTTTCGGTCATATTCATGAATGTTTTGGTTAAATTAAAATTGAAAAAACTACTTTCATTAATGCATCCTCTGTGAATATAAAATATAAGCCTTAACAAGATCCTCCAATTACCTTTAATCTTCCTAAAAAGAACTAAAACTAATATTGAATATTAAAATTATTAATAGAACTTATTAAATATATTATTACTTCAAATAGTATTTTCATTTATTTAATTGGGAATTTTTGTAAATTAAAATATATCGATAACCTTCAAAAGAGCAAATATGGTATAATAAAGATTCTCAGTACTTACTTATTATTTAGCTTATTTTGAAATCAATAATCCCTCAAATATGCAAGAAATGAATATATCAATAATTATTTTTCTTGTAAAATAAGAGGTTTATATGATAATGAGTTTCATTCATATAAATTATTTCTCTGATTAAATTGGATACTTGTCTTACTTAAATCGTTAGATTTTTTTAAATAATTATTACTTTTTTATTAAATACTAGTATTAAAATAATACTAAATGTACTCAATATTTTAGTTTTAAGAATTAGAGAATACTAGAAATAAAAAAAATTCCCCAAATTTGTTTTTTTTAACTATTGAAAAAAGATTCTTTTATCTTCTAAAAGATTTTCTATTAAATAAGTAAAATGTATAATAATAGTTAATGAATTATTTTAATTAATATTAAAGATAAAATTAATTTTAAGATTCTACCATAAATCATAATGAAATTGAATTTAGGAATTGGCTTATTTGTTTATTCCTTAAAAACAAGCCTAATAATAATTACTTATAAATAGTATTATTAATGAAACCAAAACAATTTAATCTCACATATTATTTTTTATTAATCTTTTTAAATTGTGTATCAATTTAATAATTACTACATCCACTATTATTAGTTAAAAAGCTAGAAAAAATATTCAATGATTATTATTTAAAATAAATGACTTTATTTTTTCTATCTTTAGATTTATTCGAATTTATTCACTAACAATTTTCAAAATCATTTTCTATTTAATTATCTTTTTAAGAAGGATTTTTATTAAAGTTTCTACTTCCAAATTTTCTAGAAACATATTATAGAGAATCTTTAATATATAGATAGAAGTTAGAAAACACTAGATTAGAATAGATTAGAGAAAAATGAAATATATTCAATAAATTTCTTCTACCACAAATCAGCCATTAAAAGATAGATATTTGATCAGTCTGTCTTACTTTTATTAAATATATTTATTAATAAATTGAAGATTAACATAAATTTAAGAGATATTATAAATAATTAGTAAAATGGGAAATCAAAACGGTACAGAAGGCTAAATAAGATTTGTATGTCTGTCGGATACTCATACAAAAGCTCATTAACTAAAGTTGCCATAAGGAGATGTTCTCATTCATGCAGGAGATTTTACTTCTACAGGATTACCTGAAGAAGTAGCTCAATTTAATGATTTTTTAAAGAATGCTCCTTATTAAGCCAAAATAGTGATTGCAGGCAACCATGACTTAACTTTTGATTTAGAAAACTATAATAAATCATTAGCAAAAAGATTCCATTAATACCATAAAAATGCAATAGATCCAGTTGCAACTAAAGCCTTGTTAAAGGATTGTATTTATCTTGAAGATTCGGCAGTTGATTTGAGAGGTTATAAAGTATATGGATCTCCTTATACTCCTACTTTTTATAATTGGGGTTTTAATCTTGATATTGGAAAGGCTTTATAAGATAAATGGTCACTCATACCAGATGATACTGATATTTTAATTACTCATGGTCCACCTCATAAAATTCTTGATAGGTAATAGAAGATTTATTCACACATTTTATTAATTATTTAATTTGAATATATTTAATTGAATAATAGATGTTAAGATGGTTTCTAAGCAGGGTGTCCTGATCTTCGTAAGATAGTATTGGAGAGAGTAAAACCTAAATATCATATTTTCGGCCATATTCATGAAGCATATGGCATATAGAAGATTGATAATACTACTTTTATAAATGCATCATCAGTAAATTTAGCCTACAAAGCTGGTTCTTAACCTCCAATAACATTTGACCTCCCTTTGATTGAAAAAATGAATTAAGAATGAAAATTAAAAATCTTTCTATTACTAATTATACTGATATACTGATGTATTATAATTCTATTAAAGCAGATAATTGTATTATTTATTTATTTTCTATATACAAGCCTTTTTTTATTAAGAAATAAATATTCAAAATTGATTTGATAATTAGAAATAAAAAATTATTTAAAAATAAAAATCTATGATAAATTTTAAAGATATTACAAATTAGATAAATTAATTTATTATAAAAACCTGTTTAAATAGTAAAATTTGAATTAAGTTAAGCTTTGAATGATTTTATTAAAATAAATTAAGAGATTACAAAAAATCATGCATATAATTTTAAGAAAATATTATCTAATTACTAATAAAATTATTATGAAGATAACTACTCAAATGTAAATAAAATAATTACTTATTTGTTCTTCAGTAAAATTAAAATTTAAATTTATTTATTTTATTTTTTATTTTAGAAATAATCATCATATCATACACAGAAAGTATTGACAAGATGTGTTTTCATTCTATCCATACTCTTTAAATCTACTTGCTTCCACAAAATAATTTAAATATTTAAGACTATAAAATATTTAAATATATTAATCCATGAAACCATTATATTCCTTTTTTTATATCTTTCAAGATTTTCAAGTTTGTATTTTAAAATATTAATTAATGTAGTTTCTCATTGCTAATAAGCAGCTGATAATATGCTTATAAGCTATTTAAAGAACTTTTGATCATATTTGCCTTCAAAAATTAACTATAACCACCTTATGTGATAGGTAAAATTTGATGATTTTTCTTTTATATATTTTTTTTTCTAAGAAATTAATATCTAATAAGTACAATTAAAAGATAAATGAGAAGATTTAACTTCATACTTCTTAAATTCTTAATAGTTATTGCTATTTCTGTTAAATGCAAAAGGATATAAATTGAAAAGAATATAGTTAACAATTCAAAGTTGAATTATTTATAAAATGTGCAATTACTTTCAGCTGATAATTCCTAAAATTAATCATTTGAGCCATTTAACTTGGCTCGTAGATAAGAAATCATAAATATGGGAGATTTATAATATATTGGATAGGTTTATATAGGATAAGATACTATACCCTTTAAATTTATTCTAGATACTGGTAGTACTAAAATGTGGATACCAGGAAGTAACTGTACAAATGTTTCTAACCATTGTCATATTAAAAGAATTTATGATTACAAATCAAGTACAACTGCTACAATTTAGAAAGACAAGAAAGTAGAAATTTAATACGGGAAAGGTAAATGCGAAGGATATCCTGGAACTGAGTTAATCAAATTATCTTAAGAGGATAAGCAGTTTTAGGTAGACCTATTATTTACTTATAATGATAAAGATATGGATGGCATGCAAGCACATGGTATAATTGGATTAAGTAATAGTAAAGAGTTAAACTATTTAGAGTATGCGGCTGATTAAGGGGCTATATAATCCAGTATCTTTGCATTTGAACTAAAATAATATCCTGAATTATCCTATTTCTACTATGATGACATTCCAGAATAAAAAACTTAGGATTTAGTTTAAGTAAATGCAGTTCATGAACAGAGATGGTTAGTTGATATTATTGGCACTTATTTAGATGGTGAAGATTACTCTGATATTAGTTATAATAGAGGCTTAATAGATACAGGATCATCTTTTATGCATATTAGTTAGTCTTTATATAATAAACTAATTAATTATGCTAAAAACATATGCAATTACCAATACAGAGAGTACATCTGCACTTGTGATGTAAATGAACTTAACAAAAACTTACCTACCATCAAGTTTTACATCAGAGGAGGTATCTTAGAGATTAAACCTGAAGATTATATATTTAGATAAGGTTATTTATGCTACTTAGGTATAGAACCTTTGAAAGATTTTAATTTTGTAATATTAGGAGATGTATTATTAAGAAAATATTTCACTGTTTTTGATAAGAGATTAGGAAGAATTGGATTCGGTGATGTTGAAAATAAATTGTATAATTATAAAACAGTAGTTAACTACATCCTTCTTCCTATATTTTCAGTTTTTACTCTATTGGGATTGATTTTGGTTATTTATAAAAGAGTAAACTATAAAACCTAAGAAAATAATTCATTAAATTAGCACCTTCTTTCAACAAATATTGTTTCAAATAATAATGATACTCACTTCAAAGGCAGGTCTGTTAGAGTGGGATCTTCTGTTTCCGCTTATTCTGAGTTATGATTCTTTTTAATCAATTAATAATTTTTTAGATTCCTACTAATTTAAAAAACTGATATATTTTATAATTTTTAATAGTAAATTAGATTTATTTTATAAGGAAATCAAATTTCATTACTAAATAAATAATTAATACATTTAAATATTTCTATTTTATAAACTATTTAATAGTGTTAAACTACTTAATCTCTTTTTATTGATATTAAAATAAGTAAAATAAATAAGATATTTTATTTTTTTAGGATTGAATTAAAAATTTATTTAATATTCTGTAACAAAGAAATTAACTATTTTATACATGATATGATATCCATCTTAATGTAAAACAGTCAATAAAATATCTTTAAATAGAATTGACATTCTCCTATTGTAATTTTAATAATTTTATCAAATCAATATTTTCATTAAATAAGTAATTAAATCTTTTCTAAAATTAAATTAATAAAAGAATAAATTAATCTTATATAGAATATTAAATAAGAAAAGAGTAACTAGACATTCTAAAATAATAGTAAATTTGTCTATTTTGTATTTAAAAAAGAAAAATAACACATATTTTTTAATATAGGTCAATTTAAAAATTTTCCAATCATTTTTCAGTTTTATCCCAACTTAATAAAATTTTTTTATAAAAATAAAAAATTTAGTAATTTTTCCAAAAAATTATTTTACAACTGATTGTATTAAATACACATATTTAAATTTAAACCTACAATATAATTAATTTAATAACTATTATTTCGTTAAAAGCTACTTCTTTTTTTGTATAAATAATACTATTGTATTTTTCATTTCAAATAAATGTATTAATAAAAGAAAAAAATTTAAGTTTTATAAAAGAAATTTTCGAGAATATTAAGTAATTTAGGAAGATTTCATTCATAATGTAAAGTGGAGAAATAGGATTGCATTTTAAATTCTTTTAGTAAGTGACATGAAATCCTTTAAAATAAACAATACTAATTAATCTTTATATTAAATTATAAGAATAAAATAAATAATTATCTTTAACACTAGAATAAAATGAATAAATCATTAATTGCACTTCTTATAATATTTGCACTGTGCTCTGCAGAAAGAATCCACCGTATTCAAATCAAGAAAAGAGCAAGAACAGAACAATAAGATTAAAACTTATTTTAAAGACTTTAACGTAAAGAAAAAGGCTTTTTAGAATAGGTAAATAAATATTCAACTAAATTAAATTATTTATACTAAATTTTTAATTAAGTTTGGCTTTATGAGTAATGATGATGTTCCTACTTACACTGAAATCAAAGTATAAAATTACTTAGATATGTCTTACTATGGAGAAATTTCAATTGGTACTCCACCTCAACCTTTTGTTATTCTCTTCGATACTGGTTCTTCTGATTTGTGGGTTCCTGGAAAAGTAAATAAATACATTAAATTATTCAATTTTTGATTAATAAAAATTTTTTTATTATAATCTTACCAAATAGCCTTGCATCTCTCTTCCATGTTTAGTTCACCCTAAATTCTAAACCGATAAGTCAAGTACTTTCTAAAATTCTAGTAAATAATTTTCTCTTCTCTATGGTTCAGGCGCAGTCACTGGTCATTTAGCTAAAGAAACAGTAATCCTTGGTGGAATTTCAGTCTAAAATGTTACTATTGGTATTGCTCACACCTTAACTTCTGCTTTTTAAACTACAAAGTTTGATGGTATTTTGGGATTGGCTTACGAAGAATTGTCTGGTTTCAAAGCTCCAACTTTCTTAGATAACTTATATGAATAAAAGAAATTAGATAACAATGTATTTTCTTTATATTTGAGTGATAAAGAAAACAGTGATGACTCAGAGTTGATTTTAGGTGGTATTGATTACAGCTATGCTAAATCAGCTTTCAAATTCTATCCAGTAATTCTTAAAAAATGGTTCGTTATTGCTGGTAAATCTATTTCTATTGGTAACCTCAACCTTTAACTTGATTCTCTGATTGTAGATAGTGGATCTAGTGTTATTTTTGGTATTCCTCAAGTTATTAACCCCATCGTTTAGTTATTCCCTAAAAATATAGACTGCAGCCAAATCAACTAATACCCTCCTCTCACAATTAACATTTCAGGTGATAATTATATACTAGAATCTACTGATTATATTGTTTAAGTTGAATTTAAGGGTTAGACTTAGTGTGTTCTTGGCTTTTAAACCACCAGATTAGATTCCACATTAGGATAAGCTATTATATTAGGTGATACTTTCTTTAGAAAATATTACACTTCTTATGATAGATAAAACAATCTTGTTGGCTTTGCTCTTGCTAACCATTAAGCTAATAAAAATAATAAATGAAACTATGAAAAACAAAATGAAAAAAATTATAAATTAAATTCAGTATTACATTTATATATATATTTTTTTTTAAATGAATTGAATTGAATTGAAATAAATCTATTTTTTTTTGTCATAGTGTATTAATACTTAAAAATATAATTCATTCCATAATCAACCAATTTATTTATTTATTGATTTTATAATAATTATAAAAATAATTTTATGATTTAAAATTTATTCTTTTTACACTATTATCAATCGAAGAGAAAGTTATGTAAGTTTTATTATTATTACTCAATTTAATTAAGCTAATTTTAATACTAGTTTATATGCAAAAACTAATATACCTACCGAACAAAGAATTCTACTTATTTATTGAAAGTATTATTTATATAAATTAATTTTTATTTATCCTCACTGTATTAATTTCACTAAGTTTATATTCAAAATTCAAATTTTTTATGCGATATCTCTTACAATTAACCTTATTTTTGTTAGAGTTATATCATAATTTACTATTTAGGTATTTTACTATCCTTTGCTCTGCTATTAAAAAGAATTAATAGTTTAAAATGACGTTCATAGTGTTAAATTTTATTAGTTTATGGAGAAACTTAAAAAATTAGTGAAAAAGGTAAATAAAAAATAGTTATCTTATTATAGTACTTACAATCTTAAATTAAAAGTTATTTTAGAAAATATTTTAGATAAATAAAATAAAAGGAAAATATTAAATTGATTAATGCAATAAATATTAAATTTTCATCATAAGAATTGGTTTAAATAAACCAAAACATTTCTTCCAATATTTTTAAATCTATTAACACATATCAAAATATTCTTTTTTATAAATTTATTTCAAGTTATTAACTTATAATTCATCTACATTAATAACGATTTAAAAAGGTTAATAGCCTTCCCTTCTTAATATTTAATCATTAAATACCATTTAATTTTCATCTTACTCCCATTTCTAAGTTATTAGATTACATTCACTATTTGAAAATAAATATTAAGATGAAAGTGATACCACTAATACTAAAAAAAGTATTTTATTTTTATTTTAATTTATCTTTTAATGAAATTCTTTTCTATGCTAAGCAGGTTATTATCTCCCTCTTCATTTTACAAACTTAAATATTAATATTCTTTGAATCTGATAAGAAATCTACACTTTTTTTTATAAAAAGTTTATTATTCGTTAGCTGAATCTTCCATTTTAAATTTTAATCAAAATATCTCATTTTAAATCTTTTCAGGAGTTTTTAATAATTTATTAAGCTAGGAATTTAATGATAAATCATAATTAAAATAGTGGTGAAAAAGAAATGTTCCTTAAATATTCTAAGAAGATTTTTTGGAGAAAAAAAATAAATTTTGTGGAAATAATTAAATTTGTAGATGAGTAATTCATATTCTTTATTAAACAATATAAATAGTGCTAATTATTATTTTATATTAAGGATGATTTATTTTATAAATTTATCAATTATGATTATGGAATTTGTTAAATAATCTAATAAGAACTGATTCTTCTTCAGCTTTCTTTTGGTTAGCCTTAATAGCTTCTTCATCACCAGGCCAAGGGAAAGGTTGGTCATGAGAGAAGATGGAAGTATCGATTTACCAAGCAGTACCACTCCACATAGCCCACCAAGTGTGATCTTCAACTTCGCAACCACTATTAGGATGAACCAACAAATCATAACCATTTCTATTTTGGATGGACCATTAGGTAACAGCCTAGAAGTGTTCCAAAGGAACAAAGGCAGACCATTAAGCAGTCAAGAAAGGACCAGCAGGTTCGTTATCGGGTTCAAACATACATAAGTGATCTTAATGGAAAAGATCAGTGCAAGGAGCACCAAGAACGTGTTGGAAATCCTTAATGAACTTGTCACGAATTTCAAAGGCACCCTTAACACTCTATTCACTGTTTTACCAGTAAAGAATGTGGATATGCCAAGATTAGATAGGAGCAGGAGTAGGTTCCCAACAAGTAACATTTCTTTCAACCTTGTATTTGGTTGGGTGAGCCAAAGAAATAGCCAAAACAGCAAATAAGCAGATTAATAATTTATTCATTTTCCTTTTTATTTATTTATCTAAAGATTGTTTTACTTTATTTTGCATTATTATTATTTCAAATTATTTCGGGTTAGCTTTAAGATGCTTGAGTATATCGTAATTACACAAAATATAGTAAATTTTACTATCTAAATTCTTTTATAAAGGTTTCATGTATTGTTTAGATATTCTTGAGAATTATAAATTCAATGGTTATGTTATTATAGTAAAAAGCAGAAATTCGTTCTGAAAGGAGAAAAAAATTCAATATTACTATCATATTACTCGCCTATTTGGATAGTTTTATACCTTACCATTATCATATAAAGAAAAATGTGTTAATACAACCTAAAATAATACTCTTAAATACCACTCTTTAACTTTAATTTCAATATATTAATATTTATTTATTTTATTAAAATTGTTATCCTTCCACTTTAACTTTTCAAGTAATAAATATAAAAGTGAATTTAATCTTTAAAGTTTTTCTTAAAATTTAAATTAATTCAACACCTTTAAAAAGTATTTATTCTACTCAAATATAAACACAATTTTATTTTGAAATAGTAAAGATATATATATTTGTCTTTGAGAGTTAAAAGAATCTATAAATGAGAAAATTATTTAATTTAGCTTCTTTCTTAAAGTTAACAAATTTAATAAAAGATTAAGGACTGAATCGGATAGATAAATTTCTGATTAATCCTTAACAGGAAATGTTTCTTAGATTAGGCAAATCAACAGAGAAACAATTTCTAAAAGATATTACAATTTAATAAATATATAATTTTTTAAATTAAAAATGTACAATATGATTAGATTTTAAAATTGAATTAACATTTTACATGTTTATAAACAACTCAATTTTCATTATTTTTTTAATAGAAAAAATAATATTTCTTTTATTTACTACAAATCTGAAATTTCCTCTAGCCATTCTTCAAAGTGTAAGATACTAATAATTTATATAAATAAAGTTTATAAAATAAAACAAAACAATTCTTTTTCTTCTTAGTTTATCGCTTTGCCCTCACTAGATTTAAAGATATATTTTATTCTTGATAAGCACATTCAGTTTATACCTTAAAAATTTAACTTTAATGATTTGTAAAAGAAAATGAAATGGAAGCATTTAACTTAAGAAATTGAGCTTCATTAAACTGATGAATAATTTTATGAGAAAATAGATTTCATTAGATGAAAATAAACTAAATTTTAGAGCTTTAGATAACAATTCTTTTATATTTAAAATTTTTTTCGAAAAATGAAAAGGTTGAGAAATTTCTATACACTCCGATTTTAGAAAAAAAAATTTAAAACTACAAAATACAGGAAAGGTTCATATATTAAATATATTAAGGCATAAATATATTAAGGACTTTATTTGAAATTTTGAAAATTTATTTATTTAAGGAACCTAGACACTTAAAAAAAGTGATTTAAATTTTTTACACTTTGTAATAATTAAGTCCCTTATGAAGAGTTAAAATCACATTTTTGGTGGTGCCTTAGTAAATCAACTTTTATGGTAGATCTAACAATATTAGTCAAAAATATTTATAAAATTCAAAATTATTAAATTTAAATAAATATCTTTAGATTTATTTATTAAAAGTTATTAAAATAATATTTTGTTTAATGCAAATTGTCAATCTTTTCAAAATAGGAGGCATTCATTTTATAATAAATAAATTCTAAAATATAATAGAAATGTATAATAATAATATCTTTGATTGATGTCTACCAGAATATTAAAAAACTAAGTCAATTTTAATTTATTAGCTATCATTTTAAGTAAAAATTAATAAATTACTTTAAAATTTAATGCCTTAAAAGAATCACTTAAAATAATAATAAATTTATTTATTTAAAAATTAATATTTCTTTTTTGATAAATAATTTCAATCAACATTAGGATAATTTCTGATTGTAAATATAATTCTTTACTAAATATTAAAGAATATTTATAAGAAATTAAAGATATTTATTAAAATGCTACTAGATCTTTGTAAAATAGAATATCTTAGATTTAGTATTTTGATAGGAATTAATTAAGTCTTTTACTACAAAATTTTACAATTATTTTTATCAATATCTTGTTATTAATTATATTTGACTGAGAAATTATTAAGATTTTTGATGAAATAAGATTTGCTGCTCCTACTACTTTTTTTTAATGCCTCTGTATGGTTATTTTAGTATTAAAAAATATTTGCAGATACCGAATTTAAAAAAGAATGATAGTAAACCTATTAAATAAGTTTGTTTAAAATTTGGCATTTATAAATTAAAAGTTCTTAAGTAATAAGGAGTTATTTGGTTGGATATAAAAAGAATAGATATTTTTATACATATGAGTGTAGATGGTAAAAAGAAAAGCAAAGAAAAAGTGAGGTTTGAAGAAGAAACTGTCTGGATGAGTTTAGAGGACTTCTAGAAGGGAAGAGGGAAGGATCTGCATGATATTAAAAATCTTCGTATTGAATAGGATTTTAATTTGTCAAAGCCAGAAGATTGTAAATATATGAGAGGTAATAAATTAGTAATGCCTCTCGAAGGGTACCTTTAAGATGAAGAATTAGTCGCATCTTCAACTAGGAAGTTAAAGAATAAAGAAGAATTATAAAAAATTTAGTATAAAAAGGTTATAGATGGTTTAGATTTATGGAATAATGAATTGAAAGCTAAGAAAAGATTGGAGGCTATGAGTGAATTATAATTTTTAACAAGAGATTAAGTAGATTATACATCATTTATAAAGAAAAAATAAACAGATCCAGAATTAGATATGCGCATGCTCAATTCTATAATTAGTGTTCCGGAGTAAGAAATGAAGAAATCGTAGCAAGTAAAAAATGGAATTACTAATAAAAAGAATAGTAAATTAAATGATGAAAATGAGGATCCTTTTCAATATAATAAAAGTATTAATATCGATGAAGATGAAGCATCCCAATCTAATATATAACATCAAGAAAAATAGAAAAGAAATTCATTAATAATGTCATTTCCTAAATCTTTAAGCTAGATTCCTAATAGACCTGTAACTTTAACATCGTTGAAAATGAAAAATGTTGACGACTTTAAGCACAAAACTGTCTCAAGATATGTAATTGATGAGGATAACAAAGTTGTTATGAAGACTGATGCATAGTTATAAGCAGAACAAAATAATTAAATTATCAATTAGATTTTTAAACACAAGCTATCTAAAATAATTGAATCCGAAAAACCATAAAGCAAAAAAGAATATGAAGAAATTGTAAATAATCAAACAGCACTATTCAAAAAGGATACTCTTGCTCATTTCAAGAGTCTCCATTATTTACATACTGCTTCGGAAAGGGGGAGTATGGCTACTAATTTGAGAGATCCTTCTCATCCAAAGTATGGAACAATTGAGTATAAAAAACTTTACAGTGAATTATATGAAGACAAGCTAATTAAAAAGAATATAAAATTAGAGAAAGAAAAATAAAATCTACTATCCTAAACAAAATATTTAGATGAGAAAGAAAAAAATCTATTAATATCATATAAAAGTCATTCTGAGAACTGTCGAACTCTAAAAGAGTCGTTGAATAAAATGAGAGTGCTATTAAATATAAATTCTCAACAAAAGAAAAGTAAAATTGAGGAATTAAAAGCAGTAGGAAATGATTATGACAAGGAAATAAGATAATATCAGACAGATAATGTAAACTCTGTATTAAAACAGCTTGAAAGCAAGCAAAAAAGGAAAACAATATTCATCCCAACCAACCCATTTTCAGATCAAGTTGAGATGCTAAAAGAGAAGAAATTAGATGCATAAGCATAAATAAATAGGCAGATAGTCGATATAGGTAGTTTATTAAATTCTAATTTTATTTATTTCTCATAAATTTTATGAGTATTTGATATTTACTGAAAAGAATTAAGTATTCCCTTAAAATATTTATCCTGCAAAAGAGAAATAGTACTATTTTTATGCAATTTAACATCATTTTTACTAATATAATTTTTTTAATATTCTTCTTAAATATTAAATGCAAAATAGATTAAGAATAAAAAGAGATTCAGGAGTAAGTCGAATAAACCCAAAATGATTATCAAAAGGCTAAGGAAAAGAAAAATGAATTCAAATACTAATTAAAGCAGCATTATACAGAAAATTTGAATAAAGAAATAACAGAAATGAATCCTAAGAGTCTCATCTTTACAATTATAAAGTTATTTAATATTAAGGAGTAGATTACATATAATATATTTCCAGAATACTTAGAAGAGAAAAACATCCAGTATTTGATATAAGTCGCCAAGTTAGAATAAGAGAAAGGAGAAAAATAAGCAACTATTCGGGTTCTGTAAAATTCTGAAAAATTCTAGCTGATGCAGTATAATTATAATCAGAAAATAATGCAAAAGCAAGGATAAAAACAAAGAAACAATTCTTCAATTTCTTTTTTTTCATCATAAACTTAAGTTAATCCAACTTCATAATTTGGTTTAGAATCCACCACAAAACTATCTCAAATTAAGAAACCAGTATTTTTTTTCGATAATAAAACCAGTGAACACTAGATAGCTTTCTAGATTGATGAACAGCCTAATACTCATAATGAATCAACGCATAAAAAGCAATCAATAATCGATAAATAGCTTAAGGAAATTAAGGAGATAGAGGGATAAATTAAGGGTCTTTTTAATTAAATAGAGGAGATTAAATAAAAAGAATTTGATAGACTAAGCTTAAAATACTTGAAAGAAAGTAAGGATTGTAAAAATATATTTTGTGCTTTGTTTGGTTATGTAGAAGGTGAGAGATTTAATTATGAATTTGAACGAAGAAGGGCAAAAATCGATTAATTAATTAATGCAAATAAAACATTCCAATTCTCCTAAGCTGTAGGCCCATAAGCCAATCTTATTGTAAGAAAATAATTAGATACTAATAATATTAGTAACTAATCAAATAGAAATATGAGTGCCTCCATCTCTATAAGAAATATTCCATACTAATTAACTAATGGGTATAATATAACCAAAAATAGGTCTAGTAATAGTTCTCTCACAGAAAATATTCTGGATTCGATTAAGAATAATTAGCATCAGCAAAGCTTAAGGAAATCGATGATTGGTTAAATAAAGAGTTCAGTAGATTTGTAGGAAGGAAAGGAGATGATAGATGCTTTTTAGCTCTTTTCTCCAAGGATAGCACCATCAATAAGGAAAAAAATTATTGGGTTAAATCTCATGTAAGAAACTGGTACTATGTCTGTAGGAGTAATGAGTCCCCGCACACCTAATGGAAATGCTCCCTTGCAGTCGCCTAATCTATTAAATGAAAATAAAGATAAGGAAAAGAAAGGTGTAACCTTCCACTTCAGTAGTAATCTGAGAAATCTATAGTAAAGCAATTAGAAGAATAATACTTCTAAATAGTAATTTGATTATCAAAATCCCAAATAGATTTAATAAAAAACTCCATTCCTTTCATCATATTTCTCAAAAGATGAGAAAAATGCATTTTCTAATATATTATAATCACCTATCAATAAGGGGGCAGGGTCTTCTAATTTTCAATCTCCTTTTGTTAGTGATAGCAAATCTTCTTAAATATTTGAATCTGACCAATAACAATAAAATTATAAAAAAGCAAACTTCCCAAAATCAGCTATTAAAGTAAGCAATTTCACAGAGGATTCCAACATGATAAAATAAAGTGTTTGATGTGCTAAATATTTATCCTTTATAACAGAAAAACTAGAACCGATAAGTAGAATTCAGTCGAAGTTTAATAATAACTTCCTTTATATTTTTAAAATAAAGAGTAAACAGTAATTCAAATAACTATTTTGTCTTTAACTGGCCTATCATTATTCGGATAAAATTAAAATGTAAAAAAATAAGACTAATAGGAAACCAATATGAGTTGGCTGCAAAATTACTTTACCAAAATAAATCTTTAATATTATTTATTTGTTCGAGTGTGATTCGTGTGTATATAAAAAATATTTATAAATTGCGCAATTAAATTTATTTATAAATTTGTTAACAGTTTTTATAGAACCTCAACTGGACTAAAGAATTAGCCCTTTTAATTAGAGAGAAATTACCTTCAAATTTTTATTAATTCAAAAAAAAAAGAGGATTATTTTTCTTACCCTTAGATTCTATCTATGAAGTAAATATGTTTATGATCAATAAAAAAGAAAAAATATTAGTAACACAATAAAGATAAGAAGAAGAAGAAAAAAAGATTCATTCAAAATTAAAATTTTTTGTCAATTTACTTGACAACTTTAATGTTATTCATGTTGATAATCAATTCGAAATGGTAGTTCATGAATAGTGTTAAAAAGAATGAATTTTGAATAAATACCAACTTGAAGTTGATAACAATTAAATGAAAGAGATAAATAAGAAATTAATGAAAAAAGTAATTAGTTGCTAAAAGAAGAATTAAGAAATGAATAAATAAATAGATATTGTCATTCTTTTTGCAATATAGGATGTCGATGAAGATAATAATAATCATAATAATAATACTAAATTCATTATAGTTCATCATTCATTATTTGTATACAAATTCTATCTTTCAAAAAAATATAAACAAATCTAAGAAAAAAAATTATTAAAATAAGAAAATAATAGTAAAAAATCAAGCATTAAACATCAATCAATTTAGTAAAATATACTGAATTCTTTCTTTCACTTATTCAAGAAAACAGACGAGAAATAATCTATAGATTAATCCAAAATATCATTTATACTACTTAAATAATTCACCTACACTTAATCATATCATAATAAGCAAAAAGTATAAAACAAAGTCAAATTTCACTATTTTAAAATGGGTTAAGAAACAAGCTGCTGCAGACAAAAAAATATTGAACAAGGTATTGAAAGAATCTTTGATAACAATTACCAAATCAATAGAGAGCAAATTCAATTATTAGGACCTGAAAATGAAAGATTCAATCCTTCCCGCAAATCAAAGTTAATTAAGCTTCATAAAGTCTAATGCGAAGAAACCTAAGCAAAAGCTGATTAGAATAGGTTGAATACAATTTATCATTCTAGAAACTGGTCTTCTGCTTCTTAAACATTGCGTGAATCTAATTTCTAACGTACTGGAGACCTCAATTAAATCCAATCTTCTTTAGATGTTAAAGGAAACAACATGAATGGGAATAGTTAATACTAATCAAATAATACTTAGAACTATTCTACTCTTGAAACTTTATATGGTTATCAATCTAATCCCACTAATTTAAATTAAAATGGTTCTTAGCAAGGAGGTTATGTAACCTCCCCCAGCTCATATGAGCTAGATAACTTTTAATAAGCTGCTATTGTTCAACCAAATCCTGTTATGGCTGCAGTCATTAGTTCAGACTAAATCTATAGTGTCCGTGAAACTTACATTGATGGCTCCACATATGAAGGTGAAAAACTTAACGAATTCCGTCATGGTTATGGGGTTTTCGTATTCTCTAACAAGGCCTGCTATAAGGGAAACTGGTCACAAGATAAAATGAATGGAAGAGGGTAATTTATTATTTATATCTTTTTAAATTCATTAGATTTTTCATTCAAAATTCAATGTAAAGTGAAAGGAAAATTACAAATATCTTCATTCAATTTATTAAGAATCTATCTCCTATAAGACACTACTTTTATCAAAGTTATTTTCGTAGAATTCCAAACAAAATTTACCTTTACTATCACTTCAAATATCTATCAGTGAAAAATTTCTTGAAATAAGAATCTAAAAAAAAATAAAATTGAAAGCAATAGAATTTTATTAGAATTTATTTTTGCATTCTTGAGATATTAGTTATCCATATTAGTAATAGCTTTAGAAAAAAAAGAAATTGCTTTTATTATTTGAATTTTTGATAAGCAAGTTATGAAAGATTTATCTATTCCTTATTAAGAAATTTAATGGCAATAATATTCAAAAAAATTGAAATTTTTTAAATTTATATCTTTGATTTTAATTAGATTGAATTTCAAAGTAAAAAAACGTTTCTACTTCAAAATAACTTAATTTCAATTAAGTTTTCAGGAAGTTATCATCCTTCGTTGAATTTCATACTATTTTTCCTTTCTATCACATATTTTAATAACAATAACTTAAAATTTCTTTATTTAATAAAATAGATTACTCTATTATTCAAGTGGATAACTTGCCTATCAAGGATAGTTTTCTGATAATAAATTCGAGGGATATGGTTACTTAAACAATGAGGTTATTGATTATGCTTTAAGAGAAGATGATGATAAATACTTTCATGATTTGAGTACCATTGGCAACAAATGGGTTAAATATGAAGGAGAATTTTATAATGATTCTAAAAATGGTAGAGGTAGACTTTACTTCTCAAATGGCGATTTCATTCAAGCTGATTTTATTGATGATAAAATTAATGGAGATTGCGTCCTATATAAATCCAACAACACCATCATCAAGGGATACTGGAGAGAAAATAAACTCATTAGAATTTCCTACTGAGTTGATTGAATAATTAACATTAATTAACAACTATGATCTCATAATAAATTTTTCAATCATCTGTTTAATGAATTAAAGATTAAAAAACTCTCCCAATTCATATGGAATAACAAAACTTTAACTATAAAGATATGGTCTTTAAGGGTATTCGATCCAATTAAAAATCTTAGGAGTGAACATTCATTCAATTTTTAAAATCACAACTTGATTTATTAATAAACTGTATAAATTACTATGAAAATAATAAAAATATAACAATAAGCATGCTCAACATCTAAATAATAATCATACAATATTTAAGAGCTGCAATTATTTATTACAAATTATTATATTATTTTAATTATCTCAAAACATTGTAAATTTAAATAAACATATTCTTATCTGAAGAATTTCTTGTACATCAATTTTATAAAACCTTACATTTTCATTATCTTCAATTCAATTTAATTATTATAAAAATCTCTATCATAAGAAAATTTTATATTTCGCTTATAGAATTTTATCAAATTTTAACATAATTTTTATGCTAATTGTTAAATCGCTTGTTTTTCTAACGATATTAAGGATTCGCTATTAGCAAATTATCTTTTATATCCTCATAACAAGCTTTCTCTTTTTGTAGTAACAAATCTAAGATTATAATATTTTTATCCTATTTTCATTTATAAATAATTTAAAAAGGAAAATAGATAGAAAGATGTTTTTAAAAATTTATGCTAGAATTACAATATTTTAATGAATTAACTTCTTTCTGATTAAAAAGATAAAGAGAGATTAGTATTCATATATTTTTTATTTAGTAAAAGATTATTTATTATTAGGCATTTAGCTGATTAATTAAATAGATTGTAATTCAAACATATAATTTTATATATATGTGCTTATGTTTCTCACAAAAGTATACTTTAAAATTTAATATCTTTATTATTATTTAATTTAAAATATCTTATTCTAAAATAATTTTTAATCCACTCAATTATTTTTAATATTAATTCCATTTTCATCAAAATTTTCTTACAATTTTAAGGAGAGAATGAAGATAATCATGATATAGTTTATCTTTATTAAGTGAAACTAAATAAGTAACTATGCCATTAAAAATTTAAAAGAAGAATTAAATTGAAATTTCTGAGCAAAAATAATAAATAAGCTTCTGAAGTAGCAATTTTAAACTTTATTAAATGAGAAAATTCAATTAAATCAATCATTTTTTTAATTCAAAGAATTTAAAATATTTTAGTTTAGAATGTTGATTTAATTTTTGAACTCTGCCTGCAAGTTTGATTGATTTAAGTTATATTTTAAACATAATTAATGATACAAGATGATAATAAATAATATTAACTCAAACTTAGACAAAAAAGACTTATATTATTTGCCATTAACTCTTATTATTTCAAAATTTATACTGTCTTTAGCTTCTGAATTGATTAAATGGATATTATTAATAGATTAGTATTAATTAATTATATTTAATCTATTCAGTGGTTGAATATCTATTTGCAAAGTATTTAATGATAAGTCTTTAGTGGATGGCTTTGGAAAGTATAAATAAGTTTTAATTAAATTTAATATTGATCAATAATAATTCAATCCACAAGTATATTTAGGAGTAAACAATATTTATTATTTTTTAGTGCAAATAATAAAGATAATTCTAATTAAATTGCTAATATTTAACAATAAATAATAAAACAAACTTAAATGTAGTCATATTTAAAAGAATTTCGCCTTCCTTTAGATAAGGATCAATAAGCAATCCCATAGAACCAATCATTTTAAAATGATCGCTGTAACTCATCCAATTGTTACTCCTCTTAATCAAAAAAGAGAACCATTTAGGAAATCCTAAAATAGCAAATTCACCATAATAGAGCATTTAAATCAGTTTTAAATTCTATAAATAGCTCTCCCCTTAGAGAAAATTTATGTTCCAGTCCTAAATATCACAATAAATAAACCAATTTTAACAAGAATTTTGTTTAAGAGTGTTAATCTCCTTCTGCAACTAAAAAGATGTTTTTAATAGTAACTGATTTTAATAATAAGCATTATAAAATAGTATCTACAACTACTAAAGATGAAACATTAGAAAGAAGAAATACGTAATAATCTACTCCTTCTACCTAGGATAAAGGAGTTTTATTATCCAATCTTAAACTGAAATAAGCTTTTATTGGGAATATTTAATTCCCTTAAGATGAAGACAAAATAAACCATATTACAGAAAATGAGAAATTAAGACCAATGACTATGATGTCTCTTTCAGATAAAAAGAAGGGTGGTACATTTTATAATAATAATTCCCCACCCTTATCTCGCAAGTATAAATTGAACTCCACTTTTAGAGATACAAACTCAAGATTAAACTAATCAATGAATGACAATTTTTTAACCAATCAAATTAAATTTTAATAGAATTGTAGTAATTCCCTTCTTAATTCAGCAATGTCTTCACATTAATTTCCAGCAAATATGCCAGTAAAAACAAGAAAGAATAAATTAAAAAAAGAAGATTTGGTAGATAAAATCTTATAGGAATAAAGAAAAAAGGATTATTATGACACCAAAGAAAAAGTAAGATCTTTAACTTAATATACTTAGAATGACTAGCATTCAATTTAAAATGGGGATTATTACTTAGATAACATAATCCATTCTCAATCAACTAATCATAATGTTAATAGTCCTTATGAAATTTAAGATTTAATTTAATATAATCCTATCATTTGTAAGGGAACTAGACCTTTTTCAAATTAAAGTTCTCCTTTGACTAAGAAAGAAAGATATTAAAAAATAATGAATAAATCTGTCTTACTTTCTAATGATAAGAGTAAATACTCTAATGAATTGAATAGCTCAAGAGGAGTTTCAAGAGAAAGAATTAATTCTAATTAAGTGTAATCTAAAGTATTATAAAACCAGAATATGATAACACCAGAAAAGATAAAATTGCCATAGAACTATCCAGAATAAGACACAATAGATAAAAAGGAACACAAAAAGGTATGCATTGATCTTAAGGGTAGATATATAAGAGCTAATTCGAGCAATAAAGATTAAGAGGAAAGACTATAGACTCCTATACAAAGCAATTATTAAGAGAGGAATTTATCAAGCTCTAATTAATATAATGACTAATACCCAAACTATTTGAGAAGCTTGAACACTAATAGTAATAGCATACCTAATGTAGAGCCTATTTTATAGGAATTCAATGTCTCTCTCTCTCAATAAAATAGAATCTAGCCATTATCCAAATAAGAACAAGTAAAATATAAATTTTACAACTAATTTTATAAATAACCTTAAATTTAAAGATTATTTAATGAATTTGAAAACCAAGAAATTGAAAAACAGGAAGTACTTAAATCAAATTCATCTAGTAATAATTAATATAATTATTTTTCTTATAACAAAACATTCAATTGAAATTATCTTTATATTATTTCTTAATTAGCATCTTTCACTTTTTAGATTTAATAAAAAATAAAGTTATTTTTTAAATAAAATATTGAAATATATTTAACTTAAATTTAAACTAATGAATATTGTTAGCATTATTATTTTAAAGTATCGAATATTTAATTTATTTAACTTTCATAATTAAATTATAAAAATGTTAAAATATATAATTTACTAAGAAAGTAAATTAATTTGGTTGTATTTATTAACAGAAAATTGAAAAAATATGTATTAAGATATTGTTAAGTGATATTTTTTACCATTTCTAAAAATTGATCTTTTAATTTAATTTTTTAATTAATCAAAAATTTCTATTTTTGAGATTTATAAAAAGCTTAATAAACAAACAGCTTACTTATTAAATAAAAATATTATGATTTAAAAATAATAATAAATAATTATAAAAATAAATTAACTTATAATTTGAATTGAAAAAGTTATAAACATAATTCAGAATCAATAAATAAATAGTAAGTAAGAAAGTAACTAAGTTTTTTTAATTATAAATAAAATTAATAAAGACTTTATGGTTGTTTTTTTATCTTAAAATAAAAATACCTTGAATTATTGAGAGTAAATAGTTATTTAATTTCAGATTTACTACTTAATTTATCAATCTGAACCCTATTAGACCACTTTAGAATAGGTTACAGTAAAAATTATAAGATTTTCTTCTAACACAATAAAAGGTAGTGGATAACAAATGTACTTTGATTGAATATAGTAATACCATTAAGTTTAATTTTCTATATAGAAAGGTGGGAAAGTAAGTGTATGCTTTTAAATTGTATTAAAAGGTTAATTAATTTATTTATTAATTTTTGATGATAATTGATTAATATTTTTTGAATTTCCTTAGGCTTTTATACAGGGCTTATATTTTAATTTTATCTAATTAATTAAGTTGAGTATTGTTAAAATATTTTATTTATAATAAATATTCAAAAGATTTTGAGGAAAACTTAAATTTCAATAATATTAATAATAATCTGTTTGACAGATAATATATATTAGCCACAAATATTAATGAAAAATAATATTCCTTTTTAATTATATTTTATAGGTTTCTTTTAATCTACTCAATAAAAAAGTATTAAACCAAGTAAATTGAGCAATCCAAATAAGATTATTATTGAATTAGCACTGTTAGAGGATTATGCATTAGCACTCTTAGAAGGTAAGGGACTTAATATTTCTGCAGTGAATTGTTTTTTTACTGACTAAGATTCATTTTGCAAGGTTCTTAAACGAGCATCTGCAGTTTCAATCAACATATTTACCTAAACAATTGCTCCTGTTGAAGGTTCTGTCAATAATAGCTTCACGTGTAAAGATTTGTCTACACTACTCCATTTAGTTTCTAGAGGATCAGTCTGAGAAGTGAAATCAAACACTTAACTCAAATCATTCTTGAAGTAAAGTTTTTGGAATGAAAGTTGCTTAGTGTAGGTTGAATCCTTGAACCATATTCTCATGTACATCCAATCACCTACCACATAGTTGTGAAGAGTCCTAACAGTAATCCAATTCTATAAGTATTAATCACCAGTCACATCCAAATCAGCTATGATTACACAGTCTGATGGGTTTTAACAAGTTTCTGAGGATTGGATATCAACATCAATAGTGAATGCTTAGATTTAACTTCTGTTTGTATAGACAGTCATAATACATCTATGAGATCTAAGGAATTTTCTAGTAAAACCAATCAAAATTCTGAAGTGAAATTCTTAGATGATTTAGCTACCATCTCCACTAATAGACTAGTAATAACTAAGGCTATAGATTTCAATAAGAGGAATTTTAATTCTCTTGTCACCAGTTTTACCTCCAGGTAAATCAGTCACTTCTGAAGGATTAGGTAAATCAACATACTAATCGTCTTCTAATGGAGCATTGTTACCTAAAGGTCTGTATTGAACCTTAGAGACAATACTAGCTCTGCAATTAACAGAGTTCAATTGAGAGTGATCGGTGTCAATGGTTATATCAGAAATGACATAGTTTTTCTCTACACCCCCAACATTTTCTGTGCTGTAGTAACAATTAGATGAGACTATGAAATCTCCAATATTAAGAGCAATTTCAATTTCACATTAATCTTATTAAGATCCTACAACCAAAGCATCACATACTAAGGGGTTGACTGAAGAAACATAAAACCCTGCTTTGCAAATACAAGCTCTTTAATGAGGATCAACTTCTGAGTTTGGTATAACGCATGTTAGACAAATGTTACCATTACAAGTATCACAACTATTGTGACATATAGAGAGCACAACAGATAAAGTGACAAAGGCTAAAATTAATGTTTTCATTATTATTTTAGTATTTTAAGTACTTATTATTTTATTATTTGTTTATTAATTATTGATTTTATAAGTTAAAAGTGAAATGCTTTTATATATGTAGTTGCATTAAGATATTAGCTAAGACTTAAATTTTAAAATAGAAATAATAGGGTTATAGAAAAAATTTAACTTAAATATGAAATGGAATTTAAAAATAGCAATTATATAATATCTAAATTTATAATTTTAATATTCATTATACACTGACTCACTCACTCACTATTCTTTCTTTATTTTAATGAAAAAAATTATTATTTACTCTAAGTGTGTATGTCAGAGATAAATAGGCAATCTGAAATAATTGATTAAACTTAAGTTTATGCATATTTTATGAAAATGATAGATATTATAATTTAATAATATTTAAATAAATTGTTCCTCTACTCATAAAATTCATTAAATGCGAATTTTATATCCTATAAAATCATTTTTAAATTATCTATTACTCTGCCCCATAGCCTCATTCTTTATCAAATTCTTCGAATTTGACATTCAAGTAAAACGCATAAATTTCATATAAGAAATCATATTTAAATATGCTTATTTAAAATTAATAAATTACACACTAGAAATTTAATAATGTGAAAAAATTTAGAATCGAAACGATAGAAAAGTATTTTTGAGAAATCAATAAAAGTTGATTCTTAGGTTTTATTGAAATATTCAATTAATAATACATATTTTTATTCTACAATCCTCTAAAAATATCTACTTTAAATTCATCTATGGCTATTTTTAGAGTCATTAAGATGATTAATCTTTTAAAAGCTTAATTTATTTCTCCTATTCTTTTTAAATATTTAAAAAAGAGAAAAAAACTAGGAAATGTATATTTTACGTTATATGAGGTATTCACTCTTAATTAAGATTACAGTAAGTATTATTTTAAATATTCTATTTTAATTAAAGTAAATAAACTAAATTTATATTTTTAATTAATTAAATTTTTTTCTAACAAGAAAATATTACTTCAATTAGATTGACTAAGTAAAGATAGTTTTTATTTTCACATTAATCAAACAAGCTCAATCCTTTGCAAACAGTAAATATATGAATATCAAATAAAAGTGCTTAGAAATTTTATAATTTTTTTTAGTAAATACTAGTAAGAATAATTTTATTTTTTCCTTGCTTAAAATTCTAGATTTAAGTAAGAATGTAAATATATAAAATTATTATTTAATTTCTGTTGATTCAACTGTAAATGATTAGTGATCAATTTTTATAAGAATTGCATGAATATTTAAAATATAATATCTTTTGCAAGGTAGTAATTAAACTGCACCCAAATCTACCTTTTCAATTTTCATAATTCAAGATTTAGATGTTGATGAATTTTATTGGAGTGCATAAAGTAATTAAAATATTCTTAGCCCGAAATGATATAATATAAACAAAGATTATAAAAATTGAATGAATTATTATAGTTGTTTTCAGAAATAAATAGTTGATAATAGATATTAATTAAATCTTATTTAGAAATTAAGAAAAATTCTATTAATATAGATATAGATAAATTCCTATTTTCGAAATTAGTTAATAAAATGAAATAATTCTTGAATAATAAATAAATCATTAATTTAATTTTAAATTATAACTAGTAAGTAATTCAACAAATAATAACTAACTTGATAATTACATTTTCGATTTAAAAAATATTTAATTTTAGCTATTGTGATTTATAAACCAAATTTATTAATTTCTAAAATTGTAAAAATTAAATGCAGTTAGATGAGAAAATTTTTGTTTTTTAAATGATTCATCAATGTAAATGAGATTTAGCTTACACTAAATTAAAGATGAAACACATTAATTTAATAATTCTAATTTGATTTAATAAAATTTTAAATATTTCAATTAAAAACCAAGAATTATTCTATTTCCCTTTATTTGGTGAAATCTTATATTAATTATCTATTATTCTTTAACTAAATAGCATTTTCATGATTGAATTAAGTTTTTTTCTTCAATAGAAAGAGATGTACTGTATGTGTTTGAAAATTAACCTTTGTTAAATAATTTTCTTATTTTATTGTATAGATTCTTAAGAGAAATACTTTCAAATGAGTAAAAATATTACTTCTATGTGAATTAAGCCTTTTTTATAAATTATTTTAATTTTCATAAAATAATATCTTTACTATTTAATAAACTATTCTTTCCCATTTATTATAAAATATACTTTTTATTTCCTGAAATTCAATATATATATATATATACACCTTCTTTTATCATTATTTCAAGCCACTATAGTAGTCTATGAAGAAAATTTTCAATTAAAGATATATTTTTTGTAATTATTTTTTTTTCATTCATTTAAAAGACCACCTATCTTGTTAGTTTAAAAATTTAAGTAAGGATTATAACAATTTAGACCCCTAAGAAAATTATAATTAATTACCTTAACTTTAGATTTATATAGATAGATAAAAAATAATTTAATAAATATTACATCATTTTTATTTTTGTAGTTTATGTATTTCATATTAATGAATTTTCAAATAAAAATAATTAAAAGTAAATGGAGGTTAGTAGAAAGTAATATAATCAAAACAAAAACATATTTCCGATAAGCGAATATTTAATAGTTTATTCAAAATAGTTTAATTTATATAATAGAAAATAGCATTGTTATTGAGATTTATTCAGTTTGTTTATAATTTATCTATAGATTATATTTCAATAGTAGAAAATCAAAGCAAGTAAATTAAGTAAGCCAAAGAAAACGACTATAGAGTTCATTGATTTATTCTCATCTTGATTGGCGTTATCTGATGGTAAAGGAGAGAATATAGAAGCTTTGAATTAACTTTTAACTGAGTTGGAAGAATCTTACAATCTTCTTAGAAGACGAGCATCAATTGTCTCAATTAACATATTTACTTGTACAATAGCACCTGAAGATGGCTCAATCAATCTTAATTTCACATGTAAAGATTTATCACCACTATTCCATTTAGTTTCATTAGCATCAGTTAGTGAGGTATGATCGAAGACTTAGCCTTAGTCATTCTTAAAGAAAAGTTTTTGGAATGAAAGTTACTTTGTATAAGTTGCATCTTTAAACCATATTCTGATGTACATAAAGTCACCTACAGTATATAAATGATTTCTTAGATCAACAAAGTTTGATTAGTATTAGTCACCAGTAACATCCAAATCGGCTATAATAATACATTCTTAACCATCTTAGCAACTTTCAGTTCTTTGGATATCAACATCTATAACAAATGTTTAGACTTGATTTCTGTTAGTATAAACAGTCATTATCCATCTATGAGATCTAAGGAATTTTCTTGTGAAGCCGATCAATATTCTGAAGTATACTTCTTGGATAATTTAGTTACCATCACTACTAATATCCTAAAAGAATGCAAGGCCATAGATATCAATAAGAGGAATTTTAATTTTCTTATCACCTGACTTACCACCTGGTAAATCACTAACATAGTTTGAATTAGGTAAATCAATGTAGTTGTCATCTTCCTTTGGATTAGTTTTATCTTTTGGCCTGTATTCAATTTTAGTGAAGACGCTATTTCTGCAGCTGTTACCATTAAATTGAGAGTGGTCAGTATCAATAGATACTTCAGAAATAACAAAACTTTTTTCTTATCCACTATCATTTTCATTACTGAAATAGCAAAGAGTTTTTACTTCAAAATCTCCAATATTAAGACCAATTTCTTTCTCACATGCATCCTCTTCATTTCCTTGAAGTAATTCTTCGCATTTTAATGGATTAAGCTAAGAAGCATAAAAACCTTGCTTGCAAACACAAGCTCTTATGTGTTAGTCAACCTCAGCATTTTCAGCATCACATGATAGGCAAACATTAATATTACAAGTTGCACAGCTGTTATGGCATTAACTAAGTACTACTGCAAAAGTAATAAGAGTAATGATTAACTTTTTATACATTTTATAACAATTTTTTTTAATTTATATTCAAAATTTTGATTCTTTTAGATAAATTTATTATAAAGTGTACTTATTAACCAAATCAAATGTTTTAATAAAAAGAATTTGATTATATTATGAAATAACTTAATTTTTACCTTGAAAGAGATATTTATAAACTTCAATAAATAAACACAAATTTAATACTGGCTGTTATTAATGTTAAGATTCTAATTTTTGATTTCGAATAGCATACAAAGTTTTAGTTTAAAAGATGTTGTCTCTTTAGTCTATCATAGATAATTGATAATAAGAGGGAATGTGTGGATATAGTTCATTACAACAGGTTTTTATAATTGTGCTTAATAAATAGGCATCTTATTAGAAATCAAGGGTGGAGTCAATTTTTTATAACTAATTAATAGAATTCAACAGATATTTGGAAATAAAAAATTTATAATGAGGATTGAAGTAAATCATGTAAATTTATTCTATGAGGCTATTCCCAAATTAAATTAAATAAAGTCATATAAGTTGATATTATTTTAAACCGGAGAATTTATAAAATGGAATCATCCAATTTATAGCAATTTCATTTTATCTATTAATATTTTTATTAGCATATTAAATAAATATATTTTAAGTAATTAATAAAAAGAATTAATTAACTCAATAAGAAATGAATTAAACTTTATTTCTTTTTCTTTTTCAAATATTTTTTTAGAATTATTCTTTCAAAATGTTCAATAATATTATATATATTTGGTTATACAAAGGATTAATCTTATGGGAAAAGATATAGCTTTTACCATTTGCTATGAGTTGCAAAACTAATTAATTTTTAAAAATTTATATTAGCTAAATACAATTATCTATTGATTAAATCTAAATACTTAATAGTCACTTAGCTATTTATATAATAATAATATTCTTACAAATTCCCACAAAAGAGACCTCCTTGCTTTACAATATAAAAGTTGAAAAAATTAATTAGTAAAATTAAACATACTTATACCATAATTTATTAGGAATTAGGTAATAAATTCAAAAACAAATAAGAGAGTACTTCTATTATTAGTGTAATTGAATTGAAAATAACTATGATACTTTTAAATCATAAAACAAACACAAATTCTATATAATAATGCATTACCTCTATTATTTAATGCTTTAGTATGATTTTTTCTTCATTCATTTTTTAAAAAATAATTTATATGTAGAGCTTTATAATTGCGACAAAAGTGATTTATGAAAAATAATAGAATACAGTAAACTATATATAGATAAGAGACTGTTTTCTATATCTTTTCTATTTCAAATTAAGTAAAAAAACTCTATTATGAGATTGATTAACAGTAAAGACGATTAATAACAAGTAGATATTTATAGTGATTGATATTAAATATAGTTTTTGCCTTTTCACTTTTAAGAAATAATAATAATATAGAATAGTAATATTTCTAAAAGCTTATAATAAATATATGAAAATAATAAGAAAATAAGCTTATCAGGACAAGCTTAGAAATTATTATGATACTTTTTGCAGAATAACTTTCATTAAATTAATGTGCTGTCTAAGATATTTAACTTATAAAATTAAAATTTTAGTAAGTTATTTCATATTAACAAGTTATTAATCTAAATGATTAAAGATTATTGATAAAAAACGAATTCATAAATAGATTTTTTTAATTTTAATATAAACTAAATAAGTTATTTCCTAAAACATTAAAGGTGTTATAGAATGATTTAAGCCAATAATAAAGGCAATTTTATATAATTAAATGAGATATGATAATTGTTAGATAGTGTTCATTTTATAGAAATCATAGAAAATATTTAATCAATATTTATATTTTAAATTCAATACTTAGATATAATTTGTATTTATATTTAATGGGATGAAAAATAATTTAGAGTTTACTCTCTCTTTCTTTTTAAAAATTATTATTATTTTGCTATTTTGTTAGAAATGGTGAAGAAATATAGTGTCAAAATGTTTAGACTCTTAGCAAGTGATATGAGGTAATATATAGTGTTAAAAGTAAATTAAACATAACAGCTTATCTAAATATTATGAAGGATTTTAAGACAAAGAATTAATTATTTATAAAGAATCAAAGAAAATTTATCAATTAATGTATTTAAAAATGTAAAATCGTTTTACTTTCTACTTTAAATAAATACTTATTTATGAATTTGTATTAGATTAATACAAATATATGTAATAATAATATTTAACTAGAGATAATAGTAAAAATAGGATTTATTTGATAGTTAGAATATTTTATTTATCTTATTGTAGTGAAGTATTATTTTAAGATATTAATAATTCATTAAAAATAATAATTTAAGATTGAAAAAGATTACCTTTTTAAAATTTAATAAATATTTTGATTATTCTAAGATAAAATATTTAATACATTTTTTAGTCTCAAATTCATTCATTTTCTCTGAAATTTTTTTTTTTGATCAGATTTTAAAAAATGACATATTTCATATTTTTGATGTAAAAATGTTAGTTAATTCATTAAGATATTTAAAAGTGAATGGAGAAAAATTAGTATTTTATTCAAACACTAATTAAATATACAGATATTTGACCACACAAATCTTTATGGGATTTACAATGCCTTCTTGATTTATTTGGCATATATTGAAAGAATTTCATATTAAATATAAGAAAAAAGAATAACATAAAAGCATCTCATTCTTAATTTAATTAAGTTTAATAGGTTTATATGCATATATTGCAAAAACCATTCATAATAAAAAGGCAGTTTAGAGAGGAATTTAGAGCAATTTTAGTCGGAGGAGGAAAATTGGATGATTTGAAAAATGAGAAAATTAAGAGGTTCTTTTCAAATAATGATATAATATTTAAAATTATATTTATTGAAAGTAAATAGCCATGAAAAAATACTCAAGCGTTCAGTAATAGATCATCAGGAATGTATAAAAACTTAACCATATTGACAGAAGGAATTGGTAGGTAGGAGAGAAGTATTATGATTGTGTTTAAAAATCTCTATTTGGATGTCTCCATTTTGTATCAGATGAATTTGGAAGTGCATTTTGCTATGATGGTAAAAATGGTTATATAATAACATGTGCTCATTGTGTTGTAGATGATTAGGATTCAAATGAGGAAGACTTAGACGATAAATAATAATCTACTTAAAAAGAAAAATAGCCTCCATAAAGAAAGCGTGGAAGACCTAGAAAGAATCAATAACAAATAGAAGAAGTAAAACATAGATAGACATTTAACTTGATATTTGCAAATGGAGAAGAAGTAGAATGTAGAGTGGTGAAATATAATTTGAAACTAGACATTGCCGTTCTTTAGATTATTTAGAGGGATAAGATATTTGAGAAGGTTTATCCTTAAGTAGAGTTATTGTAAGAAGGAGACTTGAAAAAATGCGAGGAATTAGTTTGTATTGGATAACCAGCATATCATGATATGGAGAGTGTAAAGGAAGGAAAAACAAATTATCCTCCATTTTATATATCAAATGGCTATTTTGAAGGATATACGCTTGACCCTATATATGGAGTGAAAGAAAAAGGATTAGGTCCATTAAAGCACTCATGTTGGACTTATTGGGGACATAGTGGATCTCCTATTCTAAATCTTCAGGGAAAAGTAGTTGGGATACATAATAGTTGGAATGACTAAACATGCATGAGACATGGAGTTAGTATCCACTCCATTAGATAATTCTAAAAATTGTATCCTAATCTGTTTGAATCTCAAAATAAAGAAAATAATACAAGATCTTCATAGTGAGTATTTATTATTTGATATCTGAAAGATAGAAGTAAAGATTGATTAGAATTAAAATGTGAGATAGTAAATAAAAAGAAATTAATTCAGAAATATATAATTTGTTATTCATTTATAAAATTTTTTATTTGTGCTATTTCAAAGATATGTTGAAATGTTTATTTCTTATTTGGATTTACATTTTTTAAATCCATTTAATTACAACTTTTTCATTCAAAAATAAAGATAAATCTAAAATATCATGAAGAAAGTGATTGAATATAAGCTGAAAATTTTGAATTTAATTGATAAAATATTATTATATTTATTTTAGATGTAATAAATGTATGTTATTAATGATTAAATGAATAATATTAAAAATTTCTATTATTTTACATATTTTAATGCTTCAAAATATGCTTGAATTCATAATTACATATAAAAATGTTAATTATTACAAATGTTTTTATATTATAAAGCCAAATAATCAAAGTTATAGCATCTTTTTAAAGATATTTTATACAAAAGAATGGTTAGGAGGGAAAATTTGAAGAGCTAAGGCAAGGGAATCATCAAACGTCTTTTTAGCTTTTTCTTTTTAACCCATATTTAATTCATTTTCTGCCTTCATAGTTAATATTACTGAACGAGAAAGAGGTGCTATTAATCTGCCATCTTTATCCTAATTTTGAATAATAGATTCAATTTAATCAATTTTCTATTTAGTTTATTCTGGATTGAATTTTGTAGGATGATTAAGAAGAACTTTAAGCATAGAAGTTGAGGAGATAGAGAAGATTTAAGCATCTTAAGGAGTTTTTACTACAATATTGTCTAATACTTTTTGTAAATAAGGCAAACAGTTTTCAAAATCTTTTTCAGATCTACTTAAAATATCTCCTATAAAGCAATTAATCTTCATGATATAAATACTACTCTTATGATAAACTTCTTCTCCTATTTTTATTGCCTTTTAGTAGTAATTCAATGCTTCTTCAAAATTCTAACTCTTTTTATAGTAATTTCCTAATCTTTCATAAACCTTAGCCTAAAGGTGGACATTCTCCTCAATAAGAGTTTAAGAATACTCACTATATTCTTCAATCATTGAAGCTACTTGTTTATATAGTTCAATAGCTTATTTTTCAAGAGTTTCTTTCTCATTAGATTTTTATATTTGATCTTCAATCATAAGTGCTTTTCTGTAAAAAATACCTGGAGTTAAATATTGATAGAATGCCATATTTTTATCCTAATATTCTTCAAGATGATTGCTAAGGATATTAAAAATTGTATTTGCCATTTCAAAGTTTTTAAATTTCATATTTTAATCTGCTAAACTCATCATAGTCATCATCGCCTTTTCTTACTCATTGAATGGCGATTAGTTGTCAAGCTTAACAGTTAAGTCATATAACTTATCTGCTATTGCCTATCCATTTGGTAATTTAGAAGTTTCCAATTCAAATCTGGCTGAATCTTAAATAACTTTTTTAGGATCAAAAGCGAAATAGTACTTACTAAAATTAGTGAGATGACTTGAAATTTAAGTATTTTTATAAATATTTGAGAAAATTCTAATCATTTTAATTATTTTTGACTTTAAATTTGTATTTCTGAATAAATGGTTAGTTGTTATTTTACTTATAATTTATGTTGAAAAATATCTAATTTATTATTAAATTATTTGCAATCTGATAAATCTTTTGAGATATTTTAATCAAATTATATTTATCACTAATTAATATCCTATTTTCTTAATAATTCTACTATCTTTATTGCTAATCCCTCTTTGAATAATTAAAAATGGAGAGATCTATTTTTTTATTGTGACATTCAGAAAAAATAAATTAGAAAGATTGTTTTTTAATTCTTAAAGTGTATTTGAATCGAAAATAAGGAGTAGAAATTTTAAGTTATAATATAAGAAATAGATTTTGTATTAAGTAGAATATAAAAATATAAAGAACAAAGTGCAAAGTCCTAGATTTATAATTATTCTAAGTTTTTTTATTGATTGGGGGGGAAGAAGATGAGAAAAAGTCTATTCAAAAGAATATGTTACTTCCCATCTTTATTCCTGAGTAACTAAAAGAAAATGAGCAAAATGTTTTATAAAAAGTAATTTTTGAGTAATGTAGTAAGTATGTAGATATTAAGTAATTTTAAAATTCAATTGTTAAAAGACTCATCTCTAAGGATCTAAGAAACATTGAGCTTTTAGTAGTTAGTTTCAGATTCTTTTTCCTATTTTTCTTATAGTGCCCTCTAAGAGAATTTTGAGAAATTTTCAATTTTATTGCCTTGTTTTTCATGGATACTTAATCTATTACGAGCACTAAGAGGTGTTGAACTTGATAGACTATTTTAGGTCTATTCATTCAACAATATAGATTATCTAGCTCTCTTTAAGACTCTCTTTAATCCTAAGGCTATCATAACTGAAGCAGATATCTTTTAAGATCTTCCAATAGCCTTTTCTAAATCAGATTTCTCTACCTTAAGGGAATGATCTATTATATTCTTTAATACTATTTATCCATCACCAGTTAACCACGGATGTACCTATGAAATATAATAAATTGTTAACATAATTTAATCAAATAGAAATTGTTATTCTTACAAGCATCTCTTTTGCAGTTATTCTTTTATCAGGATTCCTCTCAAGCATTCTTTAAAGGAAATCTTTAGCTTACTCTGGTAGTTCTGGGATGGGAGGATAATATATTCTTTTTATAAATACATAACTTTAAAATTAATAAATAAGATTGTGAAAAGTTACTCTTTAGTGCAAATTTCATTTTTAAGTTCTATTAATTTTTTTTCTTTAAATGGAACAAATCCGTATATCATATAGTAAAGAGTCACTCCTGTTGCCCAGATGTCTAAAGGAGTTGCTTTAAATATTTTTTCTAGTTTTATATTTAAAATTTTTGTTTGTTATTTAGTTTAAATGAATTTTAAATATTTTACTTTCCCAAGTCTCTGGAGACATGAATGCTTTAGTACCTGCATTTGAAGAAGTTTCATCTGTTTCTTCCATTAATGTTGATATGCCAAAATCAGCAACTTTTAAATTATCGTTTTCATCAATGAGTAAATTATCTGGTTTAATATCTCTATGGACAATCTAAGCAAAGTTGTGCACTTTTGATTAAATAAATAAATAAATTTCAAAAATGTTTTATGTAATCTATTAATTACTATAATCTAGTGCTAATGCCATTTATCTCATATATCTAAGAGCAGAAGTAAGGTCTATTGATTTAGGCTCATTTGATTTATTTTTAAGTTAACCGTTTTCATCATAAAGCTCTCTATATCTTACTGGATCTTAACTTTAGATTGTAGTTTTAAAGTAAGTTGAAGAAAGAATCGATCCTCTTTTCATAAATTCCATAACTAGATATAGCTTATTATCTTCACTATCCTCTATAACCTCATACAATTTTACAATGTTTGGATGATCAACTTTCTTCATAATAGCAATTTCCTATTCGAGAAGGGTAAATGCGCTTATCTTTTATGAAATAAGCTTTTTCTTTAATTTATTTTTATTAGAAATCTTGATGGCAAAATACTTTTGACTAGCTTCATCTAAACCTAGCTTTACTTTACCACAGTTACCTCTTTTTTAAATTATTAGAAATTAGAAAACTCACCAATTTTGAATATAATAATAATAAAAACATACCTTCCTAATTCTTTTACCAAAATATATTGGTTAATTTATTTTTTACCCTCATCATTAATTTCTTTATAAATGGAATTAGTGTGAAGCACTTTAGAATTTTAAAGATTTTTGAGTGGAGAAGAAATACTGATTTAGAACTCATCTCTGCTATCATTTCTTTCAAAATCACAAATAAGATTGCTTGAATTCTTATCAGAAGCCAGTAGTTCTGACTATTATTTATTTAAATTTAGATCATTATAAATAGAAGCTGTTCTTTTTCCAAGTAAGAATTCTTCAGTTTTTTGTTACTCTAATGTTTTTTAATGTCTTGCTCCGTTAATTACCTATCTCTCATCCATTCCTTTCATAATAAGCTCTAGTTCTTCAGTCATATTAGTTTCTTACTTCTTAATTCCATTTTTTTTCATACTTTCTATATTAAAAATGAATTTATCTTCTTTTGTTTCTGGCTTTGTATCATTATTATTAGCAAGAGAATTATTTATAGGAGAGGCATTTGAAATGGTATCATTTATTGTGTCAAATGTATTTATCCTATTCAAGTCATGCATTTATCCTTAATTACTAAGTTATTACGGGTTCTTTTGTGTAGAATTAGCTGTACTTTATTATCCAGGAAATCCATTTGTTAGACTTAAAGTTTGAGCTTTTGTTTTTTCTAATCTCTTTCTTTAAGAGGGTATTTTAATGTGTTCATCTGTCTTAATAGAGAGAAGATTCATATTAGGTGGAAGAGTCTAATTTTTTTTAGATTCCGAAAGACTTCCAGCTACTCTGGATGAAATTGATGATTTCGATTTTATTTCTCCATTTGTATCTTTCAATAATTCTTATTATTATTTTGGTTAACTTTATTCGATTTCTATAAATTGCTTTTATTTTTATTAATTATCTTCCTAACTTTATTCGTCTTGGTCCTATTTCTTTTACTACTATTACTATTGTTAAGCAAATGAAGAAGGAGAAACTGTTTCGAATTGCCTTTATTTCTTAAAAGAATAGGGAGATTACTGTTCTGCTGAATCTCTTCTCTATTATTTTAGCATCTTCAGCAAATCTACATTATTATTTGGTTAATTTTCAATGTTTGGATTTTCTATTTTCTTCTGATTATTCCAAGAGCGATTATTAGGAGAGTTATATTAAGGTTGATAGTTTTATTTTTTTAAATCAGAGAGAAGATTATAGGTAAAATCGTATTCAAAAGGCTTGCCTTATTTGATATGATTATCTTCAATTTACATTAATATTTATGAATCCATTATGCTATCTTGCTTGATTATTATTGGGGATAAATCAAATTAATCCTCTAGAAAATAATCACTTTTCTCATAATTCAATTTTTCAATATACTCAGTAAAGTAATCACTATTCTGATTGAGTAAATCATTGCTCTTTATTTTCTTTAACATATCTTCTTAATTTACATAATCTTTGATATCTTTTATGGCAAAAGCCTTGATAGGTGGTTCTTAATTTATTATTATACGTCCATTTTAATTTATTGAGTTTCCTTTTTAATTTATTTGTTTGTTCATTTATTCAGTTTATTCAGAAAATGGATTTATTTCTTTCTTCTCAAATTTATTTTCAATTTATTATGATTATTTCTGAGGCTACTTTTATTACTGACTCCTCTGAGGCTCTTATTAAGGCATTGATCCCGTTATTATTGGCTGCTTTTCAGTCATAGAAATTATATTTTATTTATGAATTTAACTTTTAAAATATAATAAATAGATTTAAAAATAATAAGAATATGCTTTACAATATTATTCTATTTGCTTTCAACTCCATTTTACTTTTAATCTTAGCTAATCTCTTCTTAAGTTAATTAATTCTATCGATCATTTTTATACTTTGATTCTGTTTTTTATAGTTTTTATTACTATTAAAGCTCTTCATTCTCTGATTGAACTTTCTATTCAAGGGATCTACTTTAATCCTGATCATTTTACCCACTATCTTGAGATTATTTCTTTTTTGCTTCTTTCATCTTCTATTTTTTTAAATGCGATTGTACGTCTGCCTTAATCTCTAGAGTTTTGATTTCATCTTATAAATTACCTTCACTATCATATGGAGGGATAATAAATATTTATTTTATAGTTGCTTATACATTTAATGGAGTAGCCTAGCTTTGTCCATCATTTTGTATTTTATCTTCCTATTTTACTTCATGTATCTCTCCTTCTTCTTTCTTTTAAACTTCCTTTTTTGTCTCATCATTATTATTATTATACACTATTGAATCTTCCTTACGAACTTAATCAATGTGCTCAAGTGGCTTTGGTTTGGGTAGGCGTTTTTTTACTGCTTGCTCATCCTACCTTGCTACTGAAGATCCACATCCCATGATTGATATTTTGCACAGTGTATTATATTATTAATTGGATTTTAAATCTTAAAAATTTACTATAAGAGAGCTTTATCAAGCCCTTTGGAGTGGTTAATTAGATTAATTGATAAATTGAATATTAATTATAAGAATTGTAATTATAAGCTTCTATAATAATCATTTTTTACTGTCACAGTGAAACTTTTATTTTATAAATCCTTCTTTAAAGCTACTCAATTGGTTAGATCATATTAAATTAAGAAATTAAATAAATAATCTATAATAATTAAGGTGTTATCTCAAACATGCACTTAATTGAATTGAATAAATGAATTTGATAAGGGTAATATTTTTTACAGAGTAATAGAAATAATGATATTATTATTTAAAATGAAATAACTTCATTTATGATATTGGAATTATAATCAGATACTTAATTTCAACTAGGATTGTAGTATTTTCTTTTCCAAATCTATTAATTATAATCTAATATTCCGCAATTTGATAAACAAGAAATTAGAGAAAGAAGAGAGAGATAGAGTAGAAGTGTGATATTTGATCAAAAAAAAGATTGCATGATTCATTAAATTATTTTTATGTAATTAATTTATCAATACAACTATATCCAAAATATATCCAAAATAGATTATAATATAAGTAAAATGAACTAGAATACTAAGGTTTCTCCTAATTAATTTAAAAATTCATAGCTAACTATAAATAATAAAATATTATCACCCTAAATTTAGCTAAAATCACCTTAAAATATGGTTCCTTCCAAAATAATTGTTCAATCACCTAATGCTCATTAGAAAATTAATATTTAGCCTTCTGTATAAAAACAACCACAATCAAATGTAACAAAACTACCGTAAATAAATAGCCCAAACATTAAGCATCCTATCAAAATACAATAGTCTACTGCTATTTTATCATTATAAAAGACATAATCTTAGCCACAGGATTTAACAATACCTAAAAGAGGATTGAAGAGTAACATTTTTTTATATAAATCACTATTAACAGATTTCCTAATTAAAAAATTAGATATAAAATAAACTAAAAGTCATACTGATTTAAAAGATACTTAAGTAGTTATGGAAAGTAGATAAAACGTAAGACCTAGTGCCTAATAATAAGTAAATCATTAATTGATATCTATTAAACCAAAAGCAAACTCAATACCTGGTCAATCTACAATTAAGTAAGCTAGTAATACTTAGTCACTATCATAAGGTTTATCAAGAAAATTAGTAGTATCATAGAATTTAAGTTAGTAAAAGAAGATTGAATAATAAATAAACTAAGAGAGTGAGCTAACATTACCAAAAGGAGCATTAAATAGTAAAATATATTTATTTAATTAATATAATTCATTCCTTCATCAATTAAAATGAATTAGGATAAAGAGTTTAAATTAAGTAGAATGCATAGATTTCTAATCAATAACAAAGTTCTAGTTAGTAAAATAAAGAAACGATTAATAATCAGTAAGTTTAAAGTAGTTTTCCAGAAAATGATTTGACTGTACCAAGAAGATAGCTTAACAGTATTTTTATTTTTCATGATTCAATTTTTTTTATACATTTCATTTTATATTTTATAAAAGAACCCTAGTAAAAAGAAATGACAAAGGCTTAATAAAATAATTCAATCAAAAAGCCTATTCATTAAACCCAAACAGATCCTTAAGAATAATCTGTATAGAATAAAGGAAAACCAGAGATAAATGAAAACTAACAGACATAAAAAGAAGTTATGATTTAAGAATAGTATATTTTAGAATTCAAAGAAGTAATTAATAATATAAATAATCTATTTAAAGGAATATTAATTAATATTTGCAATTACCAAAAGGCCAATAAAATTTACAATATGAAGTTCATGCTCTTAACAGATATGAGAGTGATTATAGAGGATTATAATCAAAAGGATAATTAAAAGAAATAATACATTCTTAAAATTCAAACAGATTTATTCAAACTTATTTAGTCCATTAAATAAAGTGAAGAAGTATAGTAATCGACTCTAAAACCTCTAGATAAAAAACTCGCTCATAATAATCTAAACCTAGACTCTTTAAGTGATTTCTTTTTCTAAGTATTAAATACTCCTCCTTACAGAAAAGTCTTTTTTGATTACCTTAAAATTAACATTAAAGTACATTATAAACTAAAATTTATCAATGACTAAGTGTATTTTTTTGTTTGAAAATAGGATTTGGCTTGCTCCTAAAAAGAAAATGAATAATTTTTGAAAGCATGTCTTGATCAACAATTAACTAAAAATAATAAAACTAAAGATAAGGTATTTTTATTTTTAACAAATTAATTTTTATTCTCATATAGTTTATAATTAGTCCAATGATAGATACTAGTTCCTAGAATTACTTGGAAAGGGTGGTTAGGGAGAGGTCTGGTTGTATTATGACACAGTTGAGAAAAAGACAATAGTTTTTAAAAAATTCTTGAAAGGGTTTTCCGATAGTTTTTAAAAAGAGAAAGAAATACTAGAGAAGATAAAGCCTGCTAATTTATGTCCTCCAATTTTAAGCTTTGACGATTAGAATTATGTTATTTAAAGCGAAAAAGGTGAATTGTCTTTAAGCTAATATGACGATTACATCAAGTTAAAAAATGTTAAAATGTACTAATAAAGCGAGTTATTTTATATTTTAAAGCAATTAACTGTTTTTGTCAAAATTTTACACGAGAAATTCAATATTTTTCATTGTGACATTAAGCCTGATAACATTGTCCTTGTTTCGGCTAATTACCAAGCTTATGATATTAAGATGATTGATTTCGGTAAATAATTTTTAAAATAAAAAGAAATCATTAAATTTAAATAAAATACTCTCTAGGTGGCTCTGTTGATAATTGTTCTGATTACCCTGGATGCTACACTCCTGCGTTTGCTGATCCAGAGATATTACATCTAAATGAAGATTAGATAACAGAGAGTGTTTGTATTGAGGGTGAATTGTTTTGTATAGCTAGAACATTATGCAAACTTGCATTAAAGGATCCTTCATTAAAGACTTTTTGTAAAAGAAGTTTTTCAGAAAGTATCAATTCGATAGGTGATGAATATAAAGAATTAAGATTTATTTTAATGAAAATACTAAAGAAAGAAATCAGAACATGTGATTAAGTATTAAAAGAAATAGAGAAAGGAAATTTAGTTTCTGATAACATTAAGGATAGTTTAGATATAGTTCATAAGATTTAGCAAGAGAAGCTACAAAATACACAGAATAATATGAATAAAGAGTATCTTTTATAATAAATAGATTTCTATGAATAGATGTATGCCTATAAAAAGGGTATCTAAACTATAAAGACTCTTTTAAATAAATATGGATCTGAATGGACTTAAGAAGAGAGAAACGATTTAATTATGAAGTAGACACGTTTCGAAATGGAAATTCAAGGCATTTAGGATTTGAGTAACATTATATAAAGTAATAGTAAACTAATGGGAGAATAAGTAAAATACTTTGAGCTCCTTTTGATGATAGCTTAACAAGACACTAAAATAGAAACAATTATTAAGAAAAGTGAAGAGATAGCTAAGAAGATGCCATAGTAGATGAGCAATGAAGCTTTTATTATAAATGATATCATTGCAACTCTTTTAGAAAGGTAATGTGCTTTTGATAAAGCTATCGATTATAGAATTGTTAATATTCAAATTGCTAAAATTCTTACTGATAAGTAGATACCCCTCTATACTCCAGCAACTTAACTTGCAACATGTTACGAATAGTTAGGATTACTAGATAAAGCATTTGAGTATTACATTATGGCTCTTTAAAGTGCTTAAACAAGTGTTTCCTTAGATAGTACAAACCTTTCAAATGCTTATTAAAATATTTCTATATTCTTCAAAAATATCAATTCATTCTAAAAAGCTGAAGAGTATCAAAAAAAATGTCTTGAGATGAGAAAAGAAGGGACACCTGATTATTGTAATTCATTATCTAATCTTGCTTCCATTAAAGAGAAACTAGGATACTATAAAGAAGCTATTAATCTTTACTAATAAGCTCTAACAAATCTTAGAAAGATATTAGGTATTTTAATTTTATTAATATAAATAAGCACATCTCATATTCCATAATTTGTTTAATACAGGAAATGACCATATTGATGTAGGATATGTTTTAAATAATATGTCATTGTGTTAATAAAAAATGGGAGATCTTAAAAATGCCTTAAATTATTGCTTGGAAGCTTATGAAATACTTAAGCTTCATTTAGGAGAAAAGCATAGCATTATTGCTACTTGCTTAGGCAATATTGGTGATTGCTATAGAGAATTACAACTCTATAACCAAGCACTTGATTATGCAGAGAGATCTTTAAAAATTAATGAAGAAATAAGCGGAAAGGATTCTCTTTATACAAGCAATAGCTTAGAAAAGATAGGATTGATTTACTACCAACTCTAATAATATGAAAAGGCTATTTAAAATTTAGAGAAATCTCTAAGGATTAAAAAGAATCATTCATCTAAGAACAAAGGGGTGGGATAATAAAAGGGAGAAGAGGCTACTTAGGGAACTTAAGATTATTAAATTAGTGTATTGTTAAATAATTTGGCCTTGGCATATGAAGGTTTGGTTTTAGATGAAAAATCTTTAGAATTATAATTAGAGTCTTTAGAAATTAAAAAGAACATTTTTGAAAATGATTCTCATCCTTCTCTTGCAATTTCTCTTGGAAATATAGGAATGACCCTTTTTAAATTAAGTAAGTATGAATAAAGCGTTGATTATTTGAAAAAAGCTATAAAAATACTATCAGAATAAAATATCAACTCAAATGCTAAATAAACTTATGAAAGTTAATTGTAAAAAGCAAATGAAAAAATAAAATCTCTTAAAAACCCTCTTCACATTTGAAGGGGATTTAGTAAAGTTTACATAAAATAATTTTAATAAATGAAAATTGAAGAAGAAAAAATAAGTATTTTCAAAAGTAAAATCCTTATTTCTCAAGATAAAAACAAATACTATTACTACTTAAATATTTAAAGACTTAAATATTCTTAAAATATTTGGTAACTAACGATCATAAGTAATATAAAAGGATGAGTTTTGAGTATTTTATCTTCTTTTTCTTCATCTTTTTCATCAAAACTTAAGCTTATATTTCTAATAAAATAGATATCTTAGGAATTATTTTTTGATAAAATTGTGAAGTATAATTATGTTAGTGTTGTATATTTATAATAATTTCCTGACTTACTCTAACTTAACCTTGCTTTTTATAAATAACTCATTTTACTCCTTGTTTCTTTCATATAAAATTATTAGCTTTCTTAAATAGAGAAACAATTGAATATTTTCAGTAAAAATATTTGTGTGGTGTTAATAGTTTTTAAATACATATTTTATTAAAAATTTCAAACAAACAAACAAACAATCAAATAAATAATTAATTAATATTTATTAATTTGGTTTGGATTAATATTCATTCATTCACTCACTCTAACAATTATAATCTAATATAGTAGTCTAAGATTTAGCATCTTTAATTCATCTCAAAAATATTATAAAATTGAAATTGCTTTATAAACTAAACAAAAAATGAAAGTTTGCTAGGATTAAGGGAGTTTAAATGATTTTCTCAATGATATTAGTTATAATCCTAATGCAAGAGTATTAAGCTTACAAAATCACTTTCCATTTAATCGATAGGAATATCAAAATTAGTAAACGAACTATAATGTAAACATACATGCATATTTTTCAAAATTAAAAATTCTTTATATTATGAAGGTATCACTTTAAATATTATAAAATTTTTATTTTACTCAACACAGCAGCTCTTCTAGTCAATTGTAGATAAATCCTCTATAAGCAATAAGCTTGATAAAAGTAGATAAATTTCTTTAACAGCAATATTATGAGTTTATTGATTTAATTCTTAACATAATAATATCAATTATTCAGGAAAAAAAGAAGAATTTTAATATGTAAATAAGCCTCCTATATCAAGCAGACAGAGAGGAGGGAGTACTGGAGGAGTTTCAGTAGGCCACTCTAGAGATATTAGTCCTAATATAGAAATTAGAGGAGGGAATAACCGCTCTTATAGTTCCTATTAATAAAATAGAAGTAGTTCTCGTAATAATACAAGTTTATAATAGTAGTATAACACTGAAAAATAACAACCACAAATATCTATTGATTATGCCTAACATGCCCTTTTTACTAGGAATAGATCTTTGAATAATAGCTTTAATTCTAAAAAAGAAGTAAATTCTCATTTTACCATAATTTATATATCAAAGTATATAAAATGAAATACATTTTATTAATTTAATTTTCTTAAAAAGACCTAGGATAAAACTTAATAGTTTATCAACGAGGAAAAGATTGATCACCACATGATGCCTACTTTAGGATTTGTTAAAAATAAGAATCAATTTTTTGTTTAAAATAATAAGGCGTAAATAAAATAGTTTTTCCAAAAAGGAAAATTAATTTAAAATTATTATTTAAAATTTAGATTAAAAAAGAATCACTTTTTACTGAAAACTACAATTAAACAAGAACTCTAAGATAGGTAATAAAAAGTAAGATACACAACCTATGATTAGTCATTCTTTAGGTTATAAGATGACTATAAAGCTATGAAATTTAAAAAGGATCAATATAATGATTACAAGCCTTAGAATATTAAGCCAGAAGAAGAAATAAATGATATTGATTAATTTAGAATCATATAAAACATCGATGATGAACAGTCTATGGTTCAACTTAAAAAATTGACAGATAAATCATAGAAAAGAAAAAATACTACAGAATCTTTTATTTAGGGAGATGAAGATGGTGATTAAAATTCAGATGATATATCTGCTACAGGTAATTTAATATCCCTTTTTATGTCAATTTATACGTTTTATTTTTTAAAAAATTAATTAGAATATGATTAATTACTTATCGATTAAGAATAAATTGAGAAGTATGAGAACACAAGAAAACATCTCAAGAATTTAGTAATGAATAAATGGGAAAAGAGTTAATAGGGGAAAACAAAATTCATTAACGAACCTTAAGATTATTTAAGAAAATTAGATACACTTTAATGGGCTAAGAACCATAAAAAGGATAGATATAAATCATTTAATACATATAAATAACTAATAGAATGCTAAGAGTTTGATAAAGAAGGCAATCCTATATCTAAAAAGTAAAAAGAGTAAGATAAATAACTGGCACAAAAGCATTTTGCACCTGAATTTATAAAAAGAATTATGGATGTTGCTTAATTATCTACTGCTCCTAGAAACAATTGGGCTAAGTTAAATAATAAGCTTTTTGTTGCAAAAGTAATGGGAAAGTAAATTAAAAACATTTTAAAATTCATCCTATTAAATAAATTTTTAAAAATAAAGGAATTTAAGCACGCTCTCTTAAAATTCCCTTTTATCTGATGGGATTAAGGAGAGCGATTAAGGATAAAAAAATTAAGAAATTGGATAAAATAATGAATTAGCAGAAGGAAATGAAGATTGTATATCGGAAGGTTAAAATGAAACACCAAAGATTATGGATGAGGATGGTTAATTTACGAATATTAATGGAAATACTACTTCTAATAATTTAAGAAAATAATCCTTATCTATATTTTCATATAAATCTATTTAAAAAAATACATTAAGCTCCAAATTGTCAGGTTAAGAAAAAGAAAATCTTACCTTTTCTTCTTTGGCAAATTAATAAAATTAATAACTCATCTAAATTAAAGATATGAATTTAAAATAAAATGAACACAAAAAAATTAACAATAAAATCCTTATTTAATAAAAAACCATATCTCCTTAAAGAAATAATTTAAGAAGAGGTAGCAACACTACTTAAAATAATAATTCAACTCCTATCAGAAATAGAGCAATTAGTTAGAAATAAAGTAAATTGTAAAACTCGATTAGTGAATCTATTTCAGGGATAAGTTAGAAATTATAATTTAGAAATACACATTAGGAAGTTATGAAAGGATTAGATAAAATTATAAACGAATTATCTGGAAACATCAAATGATAGATTTCTAAAATTTTTAAGGAAAAATTAATAATAAATAATTTTTCTTTAACTCTAATGCGTTATTAACAAAATAAATTTTAAAGGAAAGTTAATCTTATCTAAACTAATCTATCAATTGATCAATAAATCTGGTTTCTTTCTTCTCTTTTACACAATTTAACAACAATTTTATATAATATGAGTTAGTATTATCTTTATAATTATTGTACTAAATAAAACATTGAGATAATTGAGTGTTCAAATAATAAAGATTACAACAAATTTTAGCCTAACTAGATATATTCTGTAATTAGAAACATACAATTATGTTGATCTTTTCATAAATTCTAGACATTTTCTACTGTTTATTTAAAAAAAAAAATAAGCTGTTCTATGACTTAATTATTACTTTTTTAGAAATTATTTAATCCAAATTGAGTTGGCTTGGCTTTATATCTTCATCACATTCTAGTGTTATTTTTTTAATCAAATCTAATAATATTAAAAATAGAAGTTTTAACGCATCAGTAATAATTTAAATAAAAATATTTATGTTTTCCTTATGAGGATATAATAATTAATAAAATTTGTTATTACTTTTTAGATTAATACAAAAAAATACCCTTTTAAATATAGCACCAATATCTGATGGCAATTAAACTTTACAAATTTTAATAAATTAAAATAAAATTTTTTAACTAAATAAAAGGAAAAATAGAGAAATGATTATAGAAATTGTCTTAGTTATTTTAGCATATTACACTGCAAAACTTATTATTATTCCTTACTTTAAATATCTTAAATACAAAAAATATGGAAGAGGTTAATTCTGTCCTTTAATAGGAGAACTCACTCAAATGCAGGAGAGCATGACTAAATATAAAGATGTTGATTATCTCATAAACCATCAATGTGATGATGACCCTAACTAGAAACTTTTTGTGGTCAATTTAGGTAAAACTTAATATTGAAATTAACCCAAGTACTAATCAAACTAATAACTAATATTGTTTTTAAATAGGTACCACTGCTAAGCTTAGAATATTTGATCCTGATTTAATGAAAGAGTTTTTTTTGAATTAGTAGTATTATATTAAGGATACTCTATTTATAGGAAATGCTATGAGATTTGCACCATAAGGAATTGCATTTACAGAAGGTAGTTTATGGAAAAGAAGTAGAAGATAATTTTCTCGTGCTTTCCATTTTGATTATCTTATTTCTCTAAGCACACTTATAGATAAGTAAGCTTAAAAAGTTTTTGATAAGATTATTTTAGATAATAAAATGGATAAATTTAATCCTCTGGTTGAAATGCAAGAGATAGCTGGGACTGTTGTAATCATTTCTTTTTTTGGAGAACCTTTAGAGACATAAATTTTTAGAGGTATGGATTTGGTAGAAGCTTTAACTTATCTTCTCCATGCTGTTGGTGAATAGACAATAACTCCTTAATATTTTATGTTTGGAGCAAAATTCTTTTAATTGGGCTTAACCAAATCTCACAGATATGTAGAAAACTATCTTTAGGAATTCAACTTATTCATTAAAAAAAATATTGAAAGAAAGATAGGAGAAATTTAAGAAGAAATAAAAGCAACAGGTAAAACAACAAATCCTTCTATCCTTGCTCAACTGATTTCTACTGAGTAGATAGATGAAGAAGGAAAACGCTATTTATTAGATGACTTTAAAACTTTCTATACTGCAGGAATGGACACTACTGGACATCTTCTTGCAATGTCTATTTATTATATCACTCAAAATAAAGAGATTTATAAGACCCTTTAAATGGAAATTGATAATAACAGAGATTAATCTCCACATGGATTAGCAGAACTCCCTTATTTGAATGCTGTTCTAAAAGAAACTTTGAGATTCTATGGTCCAGCTAATATATTATTTGATAGAATTGTATAGAATTATAATTTATCTATTAATATATATTTAAATATTATTTAATTATAGAAAAAACTTATTTTTTAAATTTTAATATAATTAGGCTATTGCAGACCACACTTTAGCAGGAATTCCTATTTCAAAGGGAACAATCGTTACTCCATATGCTTAATGCATGCATAGAAATTCCAAATACTTCTAAGATCCTCATACATACAATCCTTCTAGGTGGTTAGATAAAAAAATTTCTGAATTACATCCTTATGCTTATATGCCTTTTAGTGCTGGCTAAAGAAATTGCATTGGATAGCATCTAGCAATGTTAGAATCTAGAATTACCCTAAATAAATTTGTTAAAATGTTTGAATTTTCATGTGATCCTAATTACAAATTATAAATGACTTAGAGGTTTATGTCAGAGCCACTAGATCCACTACCTATTAAGCTAACACTAAGAAATACAAGTAAGTGAGCTATTAAAATTTAATTGTATTTAATCATAAAGATTTTGAATACTCTTTTGATGAACTTATTATAAATTAAATTGACATAAATAGATTTATCATAATCAAAGTAGTTTTAATATATTCTTATATTGTAGGTATTTATATGTTGATTAAAATTAACTATAGTTACTAGAAATATTTGATTACAGAAAGTTTTCTAATAAATTAGATATCATTTTAATAACCATAAATCCTCATTTATTAACGCCTATGTTAATTATCAAACACCCTTAATTAAAAAAACTGAATTTTGAAATTTTTAAAAAACCGTTTTCTGATTTGAGAGATTAAAATTGTATGAAATAAGGTGCTAAATAATCATCTTAATTTATAGTGTTAAGGATCTTGAATTTACTTCATTGATGTGACTTTAGTTACATTTTTATGTCGTAAATGTTTTCGAATAAAACTGGATTAGTTTTAATAATGATGTTTGGAAATTAGTGAATCGAGTTGATTTTGTAATTACTTATCTTTATTTTTCTAAAATTAATCATTTATAGCTTAGATTGTTAGAATATATTATTCTAATAAATAATTCATCCTTTTCTAGAATATTTTCTAATAACATTATTGTTTATTTAGAATATTTTCATCTGATTTGGTAGAATGAAGAAAGAATATTTTGAAATAGAGTAATTTAGAATGAATATTAAAATATTTAGAATTTTGGAATATTCATTTCGAAATATATTCTATAAAGATATGCTAAATTATATTTTGATAAATTCGGCGATTATATTTCAATTTAATAGATTAATCAGATTTTATTAGATTTTATAAACATTTTCATATAGGTTATGTTTCTTTGTTACTAATTTACACGACTTTTTATTTATCAATTTCTTTCAAATATCATCAAAAAAGATTTCGTTTTTATATTCAATTAAAAAAGAGGAATTTAAATAAATAAATAAGTAGAAGAAAATAAGAAACAATGTTCCTAGCTATAGTAATAATTTTAATAGGATTTATAGCAGTAAAGCTAGTAATATTACCCTATTTTAAGTACTTGCAGTATAAAAAATATGGCGAGGGTAGATTTATTCCTATATTAGGAGAAATAGCTGATTTAGAGGAGAGTCTTAAAAAGTATAACGACATTGAATATAAGTTCCACCATTAATTAGATTAAGATCCTAATTAAAGAATCTTTGTAACTAATATAGGTAATAAATTTAGCAATCTTATTTTATATTCTTTAAAAATTATGAAATTTATAAAAAATAAATAGGGACTTAAACCAAATTGAGGTTATTTGAACCTCAAATAATCAAGGATTTCTTTATGAATACTCAGCATTACGTAAAGGATGAAACATATATCGGAAATATTAAAAGATTTTCCAGATCAGGTATCGTTACAACCGAAGGTTCCTAATGGAAAACAAGCAGAAAGCTATTCTCTTAGGCTTTTCACTTTGATTATATGTAAAAATTGGCTCCTCTTTTAGAAAAAATCACTGATAAAGTATTAAATGAAATAGTAGAAAATAATGAACTAGACCATTTTGATCCTATTACCTATATGTAAGAAATAACGGGTAGGGTTATTATAGCATCTTTCTTTGGTGATACCCTTGAACACGAAAAATTCTAAGGGCAAACAATTATTAAATCACTTTCTCATGTACTTAATACTTTAGGAAACTAAACTTTCTCTATCATGTATTTCATATTTGGTCGTTAATATTTTGAATTAGGTTTATCAAAAGAATCTAGAGATTTTAATAGATTTATGGCAGGCTTTGAAAAATATCTCTTAGATTAAATCAAGAATCAGATTTAAGTCATTTAAAATGAAATTAAAACAAAGGGAAGCACTAGCAACCCTAGTATTTTAGCTCAATTGATTTCATCTTCCTAAATAGATGAAATAAGTAGAGAATAATTATTTGAAGACTTTAAAACTTTCTATCTAGCTGGTATGGATACTACAGGGCACCTTTTAGGGATGATTATTTATTATGCTACTCAAAATAGTGATATATATTAAACTTTGCAAAAAGAGATTGATAATAATCATGATCAGTCTAATAATGGTTTATCTCAATTGCCTTACTTGAATGCTGTTATTAAGGAAACACTCAGATATTATGGACCTGGGAACATTCTCTTTGATAGAATTGTAAGCTTAATCATAGCAAAAGATTATTCTATTTTTCGATAATTTAATTATTTTTAAAATTAATAGGCTATTTCTGATCATTTCCTTGGCGATATTCCAATTAAAAAGGGAACAATAGTTACTCCATTCGCTATTTCTATGTAAAGAAATTCTAAATTCTTTGAGGATCCTCATACTTACAACCCAAAAAGGTGGTTAGATAGGAATTTAAGTGAACAACTTCCTCCCTTTGCATTTATCCCCTTTAGTGCTGGGTAAAGAAATTGTATTGGTCAACATCTCGCCTATTTAGAAACCAGAATTATTTTAAATAAATTCATTAAGAAATTTGAATTCTCATGTCCATCCGATTATAAATTAGTTATGGCTTATAAATTTTTAGCTGAACCTCTTACTCCTCTTAAATTAAAATTAGTTCTAAGAAAATAATGAATGAAATTTAATTAATATTTATGCTTAAACTAAATGTTATTTCATCAATTGCATTAAGTATGTATTTGCTACATTTTTCCAAAATATTCAAATTGAATAAATCAAAAATAATCATTCTTAAAAAAAGATAAATCTTAACAAAACATTAATTTTGAAATTAAAAATAAAGATTTGGATCTATAAAATAATTAAAAATATAAGGGTAAAAAGGTGGGTTTAATCATTTCTTTTAGAATTTAATTAATATAAATAATCAATATAAAATTGAAGATGTTTAAAATATACTAATTTATTTATGTTGGCAGGTAATATCAACCTTTTAAATTACTTCTATAGCTTAATAATAATTATTTGAGATCATTATATTTTTTAATTAGTGCTGATAGAGGCGAGACGACTTCACATCTAATACAAATGAGATTTATTATGCTGGATAAAATAAATAGATATTTTAAAGTAAAGAAAATAATGGTAGAATTGTAAGTTAAAGAAACTTTATTGGTAAATTAACTAGCATCTAACTTAATAGGAATCATGAACTATTCTAAATAAATTATTTATAAATTCTATTTTTCTTCTCTATCAATTTTATCAATTATAAATTAATTATGGTATTTAAATTTTACTTGAATTATTGATAAATTCATTTCTGAAATTGATTTTATGGAGATGAATTCATAATTTATTTATTTATTCCTCAAAAAAAAAATCACTCAATCAGATGCAAATCAAATCATACATTTTTATTTTTAAAAAAGTTATTTAAAAATATTTATTGTTGGTTATAAATTATAAGCTTATAGTATTAATTTTTAACAGCAGTAAGCTCAAATAAATTAGTGAATATCTCCTATCATTATGAGAATGGTAAAAACAAAAATTAAAATGAGCTATTTCCATAATAATAATGTTTAGATGATTATAGAAGAAATAATTAAATTTTTGAAGTACCTACCTATCAACACTCCAATTGATTTTAATAAATAAAGATCTGCGTTTATTAAAAAGTTAAATAAAAAAGAAGCAGCTTTACATGCTTAGATTAATTTGATATATTTCTTAATCAATAATTAAAGAGAATTACAAGTAGAAATAAATAGGTAAGCACAATGAACCTTAAGTGTATCACCAAAAAGTTAGATATATTTGGAACTAAGGTAACTTTAAACTACAATAAAAGTAGTTCTTACAGAACAGAATTTGGAGGAATAGCTACCTTAATTTTGGTTTCTTGGATTACTATCTTGCTGTTAGATAAAGTAATTTCTATTTATTGAGGATGCATACATACTTACATCTCCTTAAATTATTAATGTTTGATTATCATTTAAACTAACTATCTTCTATTTGTTTAATAGATGGTACAACTAATAGAGAAAAGTAATAATTTATTGAATTACACATAAATATTAATTTCTATTATAATTAGACACTGTAAATTATACTTAATAGTTAAAATATACTCCTGAAACTGAAATTGTTGAGGTAGGAGATTAAAGCTTTATGATTGCAGTGAGATTCAATTAAGAAAAAAATTTTGTAACAAGACCAGTAGTGAACATAACATTAGAAACAAGACACTATATAAAATAGTTAGATGGAACTTAAATAAAGATTAAAGTTAGTGTTACTTAATAAACCAAGACCTTTATTATTAATTACTTATATTATATTTAAACAGACTCCTGCTTAACTGGAGCCTTGCACCATAGACCACTTTAAAAACGTACCTTCACCTGAAATGGGGTGGGATTCATATTTTAATTAGTAGAATTTGGAAGACTACCTATGCCTCTAGTATATTATTAGAAACTTATCTTCATATTTACAATATTATTTTATTGAAGGAGAGGCTAGAAATATTTAATTGGAGGAAGGTATGAGAACTCTGACTTTTATCATATAAAATTCTCTATGAAATAATGTCTTAATAGTACTTCTTCTACTGGACTTTGGTAACCAGTATGTTAAACACCTGAAGTGATTGCTAATTCCTTTGGATCAGATGCAAGGATGAGTATTATTTTTACAAATTACTAACTAAACCCAGAGAATTCAACTCAACCAGTGATGTAATATATGAATTCGATGATATTTTCAGTATAGCCTAATAAAGTATCTACTTATTATTCTACAAACTTACAATAACAATTTAATTTATTGTAATAAATAAAAGATTTATACTACAACTAATATTTATTTGAATGAATAAACCATTAAAACTGATCACAGTATTCTCCCATTAACTTAAAATACTGAGGAGAAATATATCGCTTATACTTAAGGAGATTTCAAAGACTCTTTCGTAGTAGGATCATTTAGCACATACTGTGATATTTATTTTTTAAAAAGCAGTTTTTCCACTTTCATCAATAGAAGATACCTTAAATTAGGAGATGTTATTAGTTATATTGGTGGAATAGCACATGTTCTTATAGTTGTATTTTAGATAGTAGGTAAATTATAAATATAATGTTGGTTATATTTATTAATATTATCGTTAAATAAATAAAAGTTCATTGTCATAATTAAGCTGTTTATGTCGTTGAGTTGGCAAATAGATTATATGATTTTGATGTTTAAAGAGCAAAAAGTAAATTTATAGATCGACAAAATACAAAAGTATTAGAATATAATACATAAATTAGAAGTAAATTAAAATTTTTTATCGAATTAGTAATTAATTTTCCAAAATTTTAGGAAATAAAAGAAATAAAAGTCTAGCAAGTGATGGGAAAGTAATCCTAAGGGAAGATCTCGGATTGATACCTTTAGAAGAAATAAGAAAAATGCTATAATAAAAAAAAGAAAATATACAAAGGTCGTCTTTCCATGCAAATGAGCATCCAAAAATATTAGAGAGTGAATAGATTCATGATTATAATGTAACTTTTGAAAATAAAACTCTCTTAAATAATAATAATAATAATATTAATCATTCTGATGGATATTAAAATGATAATAAATTATACAATTATTAAATAATTCAATAAGAATGCAGAGATCATAATGAAAATATTGATTAAAATAATGAATGCTTAATAATTAAAAATAATACTACAACAAGTAATATAAATAACTAAAATACAAATTAATTTAGCCCTTTAGATAATTAAATAGGTCAACTATCAAACAACAATAACAACAACAACAATAATAATGATGATTAGAATTTAAAAATGGAAGATTAATTAGATACTAAAGAAAATTAAGAAAGAAATGTGCTAATCCCAAATAATCATTTAATTAATTTAACAGGTGTTCATAGATTATGTGATGTTTATAACTACAATAATAATAATTTAAGCTAAAAAAATTAATAACCTTTAAATGATAACACAATAAATATTTAAATGCCTAAACAAATCGATACATAGGAAACTAATTGTAATGAAGTATTACTTACTAATGATGTATAGATTACCTTGAATTAAAATTTTAATACCGAAAATACAGAATGTGCTTTGTAGAAAACTCCTCCATTTCTACCCTGCGTTACATAAAAATTAGGTGACAATATTTTAAATTACTTACAATCCAATCAAGACTTAACAAAATAATAAGGAAAAAAAGAAAACAGTGACCCTTAAAAGTAAGAAAAAAATAAATTCTAAATAGTAAATAAAGTTTTAAATTAAATACATCAATAAAAAAAGAGTTAACTAGAATAAATAGGCTTGTCTGATACTAAACAATTTTTAGAATAAGAAATTTAGTTTATACTTTAAAGAGATAGAAGATTAAAGCTCTAATTTAAGTACTTTATAAATAAAATAACTTGTGGGAGATATTGCAATAATAGAGAAATTTAATTACTGAGAAAAGCTGAAAGAATGGTCATAAAAGATCTGGATGTTTTTACTATTTTAGATAAATTAAAACAATAGGAGAAGTTCAAAAAGCTCTTCTTATCATAGCAACAAGAGACATTATTTAATTTCTTTCCCAAGCCTTTCATCACGGTAAAAACTCCTGAGTAAGAACTTAATAGAGAAAAAATGAAAAATGAAACACTAACCATCTAAAACAAACAAAAAAAAATATAGAGAAAGGCTACTAAATAATTAAATGTAAAAGAAGATTAACTTAAAATTATAACTCATGTATTGAATAGATTCAAAGGTCAGAATATGAATTAAGGTCTCTCTGATTATTAAAAACTCTTTGACTGTTATGAATACTTAACAAAATCGCAACAAAATCAGTAAACATTGAATTAGATTTTAAATTATTAATTAATTGTTTTGATATTTTAATAGAAGTGAGGACTTTTTAAATCATAAACTAATAGATTTTCTAGGATAAGAGATGAAAAGTATCTTTGAAATAGCCGAATTGTAATCATTTAAATCCTTTATTATTATTTATTAACTTTTTTTTATTGTTGTTGTTGTTGTTGAAAAGAATGAGTTAATAGGAGAAATAAACGAATTAACAAAATAGCACTTAGCTCATATAAAATAGATTTTCACTGACCCAAGATACAATATTTAAAAGGTAGACATTTAATAATGATAAATCTAACTATATACAAAATCTGACTCCATCTCTTGCGAAATAAGAAAGTAATGGATAGAAAACTTCAAAGATAGGTTCTCCAATTTTTTAAGAATAAATATTCTAAAACCTTAATGATAATAATGATAAAAATAAATAATGAAAAATGATAAAATTAGACTACGTTTGTACTTATTATAAAAGGAAAGTAATAATAAAACAAGAAGAGAATGTAAAAGTAAGATAGAAAGCAAGCAAGCTAGTATAAAATGAATAAAATAAAATAGAAAAAATAGTAAATTGATAAATTAGCTAAGAATATTGTAACATAATAGTTGTGATAAATATATTTATATCTATGATTAATACTCACTCAGTCTTCAAGATAAATCATTAAGCTTCTATTTTAAATTATTTATTAAAGTTATTTGTAAACTTCAACATGCTAAATAATATCAAATCTTGTATCTTTGTGTAGCCTTTTGTTAATTTATAAATTAAAAAAACAATTAAATTCCAAATTAAAAAGTAAAATAACATAATTACATTGCTAATATGAAAAAATACTTGCTAAAATACTTAAGAAAGATTGATGCATTTGGTGCAAGAATAACTCTAAATTATAATAAAGAGAGTCAATATAAGACTCTAGTAGGTGGAGCAATTACTCTTTCGTTAATTGTTGGAATAGCTTTAGTTTTTGCAGACAAAGTATATACTTATAGTTAATTCACTTTAGATATAAATTTACAACCTTTAAAAGCCTTTGTTTTATTTTTAAAACATTTTTTTTCATTTAAATTAGTTCATTTCTCTGACGAATAAAGGTAACATATACTTAGTTATTTGAGTAGATATTCATTAATCTCTACAAATATAAAAAGATAAGATATCTTTCACATCTTCAGTTAATCATAGTGTTAATCCTGATGTAATAGAAATAGGAGACAATAGTTTTATGATTGCTGTAAGATATAGTCAATAGAAGAATTTTATCACTAAGCCTATGGTGAATATTACTCTTGAAACGAGGAGATATATTAGATCATAAAATGGTACTTTGACTAAAATAATAGTAAATCTATTTACTAATTTTATTATTGTATTTACTTTCTACTGAATTTTAAAATAGAGTGATGCGCATTTAGAACCATGCACTTTAGATCATTTTAAGAATGTACCATAACCTTCTAATAGTTGGGAAAGCTAGTTTAATCAAATGAATTTATAGGATTTTCTTTGTTTAGAGTAAATAAAAACCATTATTTTTACTGAATATAAACATATTTTTTCAACATCTTTTGTAGAAAAGGCAAAAAATATATGTTAGGAGGAAAGTGGGAGAATGATAACTTCTACCATATCAAATTCATAGTCAAAGAATGTGTCAATAGCACCACTTAATCAGGGATGTGGTAGCCTATTTGTGAAACACCTGAGAATATTTCTCAATAAATGGGAATCAACTCATATGTCAATTTTGTTTTTTCTAATTTTTAACTTAACCCAGAGAATTCTACTTCCCCTACTGCTTAATTCTTAGATTCACTGATATTCTCTATCTAGCCAAAAAGGGTAATTAATTTATTTTCTTCAATAAAACTGATTTTCATATAGGAGTTAATACTTTAATGAAATAAAATTATTTACTTATATTGAATTTGTTTTAATAAATTGACTTTTTATGATGATTGCATCTTTTTTAATTGTAATGAAATAGATGTATTCAACAACAAATGTTCAATTGAATCAATAGACTATGAAAACTGATCATAGTATATTTCCTATCTCTGATGTTACTGAATCCAAATATATAGTGCATTCCTAAGGAGATTATCAATAATAAGTTATTGTTGGAGATTTTAATGTTTATAGTGAGGTATATTTTCTAAGAAGTAGCTTTTCTTCTTCAATTCGTAGGTCTTTTCTTAGATTAGGAGATGTTATTAGCTTTATAGGTGGATTTTCATAGGTATTTATTATCATTGCTGCAATCATAGGTAACCAAATATTAAATTTCTATAAATTAGAGTCAAACATTTATTTATTTTCTCCAAAAAAAACGGAAAAATTGAGGAGATAAAACAAATATCATATTGATTCCTTTAACTTTAAATAAAAAATATCATTTGAATAGATAGTTTTTTATGAAAGTTAAATTTATTTTTTGTATTTAATTTATCTATAAATAGTACATATCTATAACAAATTAGTATATTATGTTGACTTAGCTAATAGATTATATGATTTTGATGTCTAGAGAGATGGATCAAGTCGAGTAGAATTGACCTACCAACTGAAAGATACAAAAAATTCTAAATGTAAATTTTCCTATTTAAATACAAATTTTCTATGATTAAATTATTAATTAGTTAGGAAGAGCCTAACAAGTGATGGTAGAATCATAACAAGAGAAGATTCTGGACTTCCTCCATTGGAAGATATAAAAGAGATACTATTTTAATGTTATTAAATGGATGATTACTAATAAAATTATATTAAAGCAACAAATTCATGCTAAATTATTGATAAAGAAGAAGGTTTTTCTAAATAAAATAAAAATTCTGGTCAATTCATATAGCCAGCTTAGATTAGCTAATTGAATTATGATATTAATAAATTAGAAGTTGAATAAAGGAAAAAAATTGATAGGAAATCTACAGAGGATTATCATGAGCAAATTTAGTTTAATTAACAATAGACTGAGCATACTGAAGATTTTTTACCTAATTATTATAATTAAACTGAGATATTAGAGACTCACGTTACAGAGCATGGAGATAATATGAGTTTAAATACAGACAAAAATATTAATTAATAAATTCCTCACAACGATACTAAATTAAGCCACTACAACCATGAAAACATTTAAATGCATTCATGTTAAGATATGATGCATAAATTCATTCACAGAAATAAACTTTAAAATTAAAAATAACATGATGCTGAATAAAAAAGCAATATTTATAGCTCAATTAAATATCCAAATCAATTTTTTTAAGAAACCCATAAGAGAAAACTCTCAAAACTTGGTTTAACAGACACAAACACTTTTTTGGAGAATGAAATTAATTTTATATTGTAAAGAGATAGAAAGTTAAAAATGTCAGTAAAATATTTGATGAACAAGCTTTCGTGTGGAAAATTATTTAATACTAGAGAGGTTTAATTATTAAAAAATGCTGAAAAAATGGTTATCAAAGATTTAGATATATTTACTATCCTTGATTAACTAAAGTAGCAAGAAAAACTGAAGAAATTATTTCTAACAAAGCATCAAGAGACTTTATTTAATTTCTTTCCCAAACCTTTTATCAGTTAGACTACTCAAGAGTAAGAATTAAGTTTAGAGTAATTGAAGAGTTAATCTTAAGTCTCTGATAATTTCAATAAAAAATAACCTAAAAATATGTTTAAATAAAAATCGAAACTAAAACATTAAATTACCATTACTAAAGTTGATAATAAGCTATAAAACTAGTTGTGTGAACCTAAGAAAATGTCAGATTATTAACAGTTATTTGAATGCTATGAGAATATTATTCATCAAAACAGAACAAAGTAATCAATTCTATAGCATTTAATTAAACTAATTATATTTTTAAAACAGATCTGAAGCATATTTAAATTAGAAATTGATAGATTTACTTGGATTAGAAATGAAGAGTATCTTTGAAATTGCAGAAATGTAATTATTGATAATATTATTTAAATTTACTTCAATTTTTTTAATAAAAGAATGAATAAACTGCTGAATAAAGCAAGCCTAAATGCAATTCCAACTAATAAATATTAGATCTCATGTAAAAGAAATATACTATAAGGAGAAATAATATAAAGCACAGAACCTTTATCTAAAGTTTTAAATATAGAGGAAGTAGCATCTGATAGATACAAAAATAATAGCTAATGAATTCAATTTATTTTAAAATCTCAACTTGTTTTTATTCTAATTTTATGCTTTATTGTTTCTATCAAATATTAATTTACTTTCCTTCAAATATATTTTCGATTACCAATCTTAATGGATTAATGGTAGATCGTTATTTCTTTCTAAATTATAAAATAAATCGAAGGCACTATTTTAGTTTACTGCAAAATTTATCTATAAATCACATAATTCAAATTTTCAAAGGGTGCTAATCTTTAAACTATTAACTAAAAAATATTAAAATTATATTCTATAACTATAAAAGCTTTTTATTAAGCTAAAGAATTAACTAAATTTATAATTTATAAATGAATCCTTTTTATTTATTAGCATCTTGTGATTAGTAAAATATATGAAATTACTAAACAGATCTTTATTAAAGAAAGAAATTTAATTATTAAAAGTTTCGTAAGGTGATAAAGCTAGCGTAAAATAGTAAATAAATTGAACTCTTTCATTTTTTATGATAACTTTTTATAACTCAAAGCAAATAATTATGATTTTGATGTATCTTTTACTTATTTTTTTTCTTAATTTAAAAATAACAATTCATCATTTAATGGTTTAATCATCAATAAAAGAAAATAAACAAACTAACTTATTTATAAAAATTTATTAGATGAACAGAATTAAAATTGAATAATTGATTGATTAACCAAAAAAAATTATTGATTAAGCATATTTAATCACTATTTTTATTATTGGGGGTGATATTTAATATTAATAATTTATAGAAAAAGAAATAATTACATCATTAAACATATTTTCATTTTACTTCTAATTAAAAAATATGAAATATATAAGAAGAGTAGATGCTTTTGGTACTAAAATAACACTAAATTATAACAATGAAAGCAATTATCGTACCATATTTGGAGGATTTACAACGTTGTTGTTGTTAGGAATTATATTAATTGCTTCTTTTTAACAAGTAATTTTTTATACTTCATGATTTCTTTTGTTAAGATGGGTATAAATGGTTATTAACTTTATTTAAAATAACTTGATAGATTAAAAAAATGAGCGACAAAGGTAAAACTTAATTCAATGAAGACCTCTGATGATTCTCATTATAAATGCTTATTAATAAGACAAAATTAGTTTTTAATTCTCCACAAATCATGATAACAACCCAGATGTACTTGAATTAGGAGATGAAAGCTTTATGATTGCAGTCAGATATAGTTAAAGTTAGGATTTTATTAAAAGACCGAAGGTAAACATTACCTTAGAAGTAAGAAAATATACCAGATTAGATAATGGAACACTAATCAAGATTAAGGTATTAAGTTATTCTCTATTCAAATTTAATAATCTCTTATAAATTTAGAAACCTGCTTATCTTGAACCCTGCACTTTAGATCACTTCTCAAAACTACCATTTCCTAATCAAAATTGGGTCCATTAGTTTAATGAAATGAAATTATAAGATTTTCTCTGTCTCTAGTAATATTGATTTTAATAAAATAATTTCATTTATTTGAATAATTTTGATTGTAAAACTTATTTTTTTATAAGGAGAGGTTAAAAATATAGATTAGGAGGTAGATGGGAGAATAAAGATTTCTATCATTTAAAATTCTCAGTTAGCAAGTGTGTAAATAAAACTATGTAAGATGATGGTCCATGGTAGCCAGTATGTGATACTCCAGAAAGCATAAAAAATTAAAATCCAATAGATTCATATGTTAACTTTATCTTTAGCAATTATCAAATAAACCCTAATAATTCTACATAACAAATTAATTAATACTTTGTTTCAAAGATTTTTTCGCTTCTACCAAAATAAGTAAAATTTATTATTTTTTTTTACAAATTAGATTCTCAACCAAAAATTAATTATCGCAAATACATTATAATTTTGTGAAATTTAATGATTTTAAGAATTTTGGCATGTTTAAATTTCTCTACAACAATAACAAATTACAACACATCAAAATTAAGAGAAGTAACCTTCATAATATATAAATTAGTGTAAACTAAATTTGATGTGAAGTTAAATATTTTTTTACCTTTATTAATTTTTAACAAAGTAATGGAGAACCTTCTTAAAAATGTAATTATGATTGGTTGTTAATTTTTTGATAAATTAAAAATTTTCTTTCGAAAATATATTTGATTAAATATTTTATTTACTTTTTTATAGATGTTTACGACAACAAATTTAATGCTCAATAAGTAGATTATCAAAACTGATTAATCAGTAATCTTATCTGATATTTAAGAAGATCAGTTAATTACCTATAATGATGGAGATTTTTAATCATAAACATTTGTAGGAGATTTTATCAACTATAGTGAAATATTTTTCTTAAGAAGTAGTTTTACTACTGTAATTAATAGGTCTTACCTCAAATTAGGTGATGTTATAAGCTTTATAGGAGGTTTTTCTTAAGTATTTATTGTAATTGCTAGTATAGTAGGTAAGTAATTAATTGAATTAAATAAGTTTATATCTATTTTCTTAATTAAAAAAAGTTCAATTTTATAATAAATATGTATATATGGTTGAACTTGCTAATAGATTGTATGATTTTGATATTTAGAGAGATCCTAATAAGCCCCTTAAAATTGAAGATTCTATTAAAAAAAATAAAAGTGTAAACAATCTCAAAAAATTGAAGTTATCAAAATGTATGAACTAATCATCTTTATTAATTTTCTAAATTTATTTTTTTAGTTAGGAAAAGCTTAAATATGGATGGGAAAGTTATAGTGAGAGAAGATCATGGTTTACTTCCCCTCTAAGAAATCAAGAAAATATTGTAATCAAGTAAATAAACTGATCAAATTGGAATAGTTAACTTTCCTTAATCTAGTCACAATTTAAATACTGCAAATAATAAAAAAAGATAAAGTCTATTTGGAAGTAATGAGATTCCTGTCTCTAAATTTTCTCTAAATTAATATCCAATTGGGAAAATAAAATGCCTAGATGTAAACAATTCAGATTCAGTTAGTAATAAAAACAATAAATTAGAGAGTTAAGAAAATGGTTTAATCCCCTTACAAGAAATGAAAAAAATTCTAAGCAAATAAAATGATCAATTAGGAATAGTCAAATTTCCTCAATGTAATCATATTTTAAATTCTGCAAATAATAAAAAAAGATATAGTCTGTTTGGAAGTAATGAAATTCCTGTCTCTAAATTCTCTCCTAATTACTATCCAATAGATAAGTTATTATGTACAGAGGCATTCAATTTAGATACAAATGGTAATAAAAATAATACTACTAATAAATTAGAGAGCTGTTTCTAAGCCGGGAAAAATGAATAGGATAATATAAACACAGATATTATTAAATTATCAGATAATATAAATGATAGTAAAGTTTAATAAAAAACTTAAGCCTAATAATAATTGGATACATAAATGAAAACAAGTGATGAAAACATGAATACTTTTAGATAAGCATATTAGAATTAATTTAATGCCATAAATACTTAATAAACTGAAGGAGATTAAGTTCTCTAATAATCATCCATTTCATTATAAAACTCGCCATCCTCTAAAAGATAAACAATCTATCAATAAAATAAACAGAAACTTTTCTAAATGGGATTAACAGATACTAAATCATTTTTAGAAAAAGAAATTAGTTTTATTTTGTAAAGAAGTAGGGAAATAAGACTAAAATTCTTATTTTTATTAAACAAATTAACATGCCATAAGCTATTTAATACAAAAGAAGTATAGCTATTGAGAAAAGCAGAGAAAATGGTCTTGAAAGATATGGATGTATTTACGATTGTCGATAAATTGAAGTAACTTGATAAACTAAAAAAATTATTTTTATCTAAAGAGCAAGAGACTTTATTTAATTTCTTTCCTAAGCCATTCATTAGCTTATCAAACTAAGAAAATGAATTCAATAAAGAAATGTTGAAAGAAGAATTAAAGATTGATAAGAATGACAAAAAATTAAAGAAAAAAAATAAAAAACCAAATAAGTTAGCTACATTAATGAAGGCTTTTTACAAATTTAAGAATATTAGAATGTATAATAGTCTCTCAAAGTATTAAGAATTATTTGAATGTTATTAAAATTTACTCAATCAAAATAGGACAAAGTAATATCTTTTATAATCTAATAAAAATTACTTTTTAATTAACTTATTTTTCAACTAATTTGTTGATAATAAGCTTTTTTAAATATTTCTTTAATTTTTTTTAATGCTTTTATATTTAGGTCTGAAGCATACTTAAATGAGAAATTGATAAAATAGTTAGGGGAAGAAATGAATAATATTTTTGAAGTAGCAGATTTGTAAATATCATTAATTGTTTTATTGTGTTTATACTTTTTATTTACAATATCTATTAATTTAAAATAGAATGAATAATTTGCTTTTTAAAGGCAAGAATTCTGTAAATTCTATGAAATATTCAGTTTAACCAGAGAAGAGTATGTTTTCTGTTGAGAAAAAAACCAATGATTAAGAAATAGTACTAACAGAAAGCATAGAGAAAATGTAAAAAGAATTATAAAATACTAATGTTGAATAAAAAAATAATGATATTGAATAGGTTTAAATAAATATAAACTAGGAAACTGAATAGGATGGAAACAATTAAATATTAATCCCTTGATTCAATAAAATATTAATAATATTATTGAGTTTGTTATTTATTCATTTTCTATCTTTGTATTTACATTATCTTTCTTAATTTAAGGTGTAAAGATGAAAGAAAAAAAGGAATTTTTCTTGTTTTACTTATTAATTAATTAATTAAAGAGAGAAGATTACTTCGTATCAATTAACTTAAAGTGTGCTTTTTATATTTATTACAAGCAAATTAAAGTAGTTTATTCAATCAAGAAAACTATTTGTTTAGTTAATTTATTAGAAAATAGTGTGTTAAAAATTAAAAAGTTTTGATTAATACCCTTCAAAAACAAATAATATTAAGCTGAAGGATACAACAAATCTATTTAAATAAATGAGTTAGTAGATATTTAAATATTTGAGGAAAATCGATGTCTTTGGGACAAAAGTTACTCTTAACTACAACAAAGAGAGTCAGTATAGAACTTTATTTGGAGGATTTATGACATTTTCAATGATTTTTGGAATCTTTTTTATTGCAGCCTCTAAAGTATGATTATTTAATCTATCTTCTACTAAAATGAAGTTATTTTGATTACAAATACAAACTTATTTCTTATCTTTAATAAAAAAAGATTTCAACTATGATTAATAAAAGTAATATTAATAATTGTATCACTTAAATGGAGATTTACTAAAATTTATCTTCATTTTTTAAATAGCTCATATTAATTTTTCATTGTCTGTTGATCACAATTCTAACCCTAATATAATTTAAATTGGGGATCAAAATTTCATGATTGCTGTTAGATATAGCTAGGATAGCAATTTTATAACTAGACCTATGGTGAATATAACTTTAGAGACAAGGAAATATACAAGATTATAAAATGGAACTCAAATAAAGATTAAAGTAGATTAATACCTTATTAATAAGCTATTTTAAATTCAGCATATTTATATAATTAAAGACTCCTGTTTAATTAGAGCCATGTACTTAAGATCATTTTAAGCATCTACCCTAGCCATAGCTAGAATGGGGCTCTAAATTTGATGAAATGAATTTAAAAGATTATCTTTGTCTGCAGTAATATTATTAGATTAATAAAATTTTCATAAATATATGATAAAATAAATATTTAAAGGAAGGGTAAGGAGTATTTGATAGGAGGTAAGTGGGAAAATGAAAACTTCTACCATATAAAATTTACAGTAAAATAATGTGTAAACAGTACAAGTTAAATTGGTACATGGTAACCAGTGTGTGATACTCCATAAAACATTTAAAAAGCAATGGGAATTAATTCTTATGTTAATTTTGTTATGAGTAATTTCTTTATTAATCCAGAGAATTCTACTTAGCCTACTACTTAATATTTTCATTCCATGATATTTTCTTTATAACCAAATGCTGTAATATTTTAAATAAATAAATTAATATCTATCATTTTAACTTTTTAATAAAGATGTACTCGACTTCAAATGTTATGCTTAATGAATAAATAATCAATACTGATAATACTATTTTCTCCACACCATCAATATCTGAAGAAAAATATGTTGTTTATTCTTAGGGAGATTTTTAATAGCAAACCATTGTTGGTAACTTTCCTACTTACAGTGAAGTTTACTTCTTAAGAAGTAGTTTTAGCTCATTTATAAGACGATCTTATCTAAAATTAGGAGATGTTATCAGCTATATTGGTGGTTTTGCATAAGTATTTATACTAATATCTGCTGTTTCTGGTATGAATATAAATAAAAAAATTAATTAAATCATATATTTTAATATATGGAAAAGTTAATATATACAATAAGATAGTGTTTACAGTAGAACTTGCTAATAGACTATATGATTTTGATGTTGTGAGAGATCCTAAATAAGTAGTTATCAGAAATGAGAAGAATTTGAAAGAAAGGAAAAGAAAAGAAGATCTTGATCGGTAAAAGAATAAAACAACAAACTAGCTTAAAAGTAATTCACTATGAATTAATTATTAGATAATACTTTAATTATTTAAAATAATAGAAAGATTGAGCTTAGCTAATGATGGGAAAGTAATCGATAGAGAGGATCATGGTCTAATACCTTTGTAACAAATAAAATAATCTCTAATCGAGAAGATTGGTTATAGCAAAAATAATGAATAATTTTAAATGTCTACCTTTTCTAGACAAAATGATCAAATAAATTAATCAAAGTTTGTAAGACTAAAAGATAAAGAAGAAACCATCTTTAATGACATTTCTTACTCACCGAGATAATCTCCTTAAATGCAAATATTTCAAGAAAATAATTACCCTTAAGCTGATTCCTTCTAGCTAGAAGATAATATATTAAAAATAGAAAATGATTAGCAGTAAAAGAATTTTGTTTTAGATTATAAGAGAGATAAAGATTAAGAATTTGATGATAAAAGTGTTTAATTCGAGAGAGAAGGAGATCACTTAGAAAATGATATAAAATAAATTCCTTTTTATTAAGAGACAAAATAAAAAAATAATTAATAATTTATGAATAATCTTTCAAAATTTAGTTAGAAATAAATTCTTTAATCTGATTCTGCTTCTACAATAAGTAAAATTAGCAAAAGAAATTAAGTAGTTCCACTTAATGATACTAATTCATCACCTCTAAATAGAAGATAAAATATGGAATCAGATTAAAATATAATGCCAAAAATTAATCAAAACTCTAGTTAAAAAGGTACTTAAAATACCAAATAATTCTTAGAACAAGAAATAAAGTTTATTGTTCAAAGAAATAGAGAAGTGTAGCTAACTTTTAAATTTGTGCTAAATAAACTAACTTGTGGAAAATTCTTTAAAACTAGAGAAGTGTTGCTGCTAAAGAAGGCTGAGAAAATGGTAACAAAAGATTTGGATATTTTTACTATATTAGATAAAATGAAGTAGTTAGATAAACTGAAAATGTTGATTCTGTCAAAATAACAAGAAACACTATTCAATTTCTTTCCTAAGCCATTTATTAGTATAGCAGAATCTAAAAATGAATTAAATTTAGAATAATTAAAGAACGAAAGCATGACAGCTCAAGTAGAGAACAATAAAAATAAAAATTAGAGAAAAAATAATAAATAAATTTTAAAATCAAATCAATTAGTTTTAATAGCAAAGGTAGTCAATAGATTCAAAAACTTTACATCCTTCTAATACCTGAATAACTATTAATAACTCTTTGAGTGTTATGAATATCTTATCCATTAAAATAGAACAAAGTAAATATCATTCTCATACACTTCTTCATAAAAATATTTTTATAAAACAGAGCAGAAGCTTATTAGAACCAGAAGCTAATTGATCTACTAGGAAATGAACTTAAAAATATTTTTGAAATAGCTGAACTGTAAATAAATACTATTTCTTTCAATAAAGGATAATATTATTAAACCCCGCATTAAGCCAATTTAGTTTGCTTACTTAAAATAATTTTAAATAATTATTTATCTATTATCCTTAATTGTTATTTTTTTAATTTTAGAATCACAAAAATTTGTTTTATAGAATGAATAAGGTATAGAATAGGACTAGTAGGAATGCGATTCCAAAGCAAAGGTATACCATTATGTATAATAAAAGCTTATTTTCTTAAGATAACTAACCCATACTATAGATAGAAGGTAGTTAAGAATAAGATTAGAGTAAAATAGAATCATTTTAATCTATTAAAATATAAGATTAAAATAAATTTGAGGGAATTAAACCCAAAATAAATTAATCTCTTGATTAACCTCCTCAAAATGAGGAGATTCCTGAATTTCCTGAAAAAGAAGAAAGTAATTCTAATGTTGAGTGAATTTATATTAATTGATAAATAAAATTAGGATATCATAATAAATTAATTTTTAATTGCATTAAGAGTTTAACAAACAGTATTTATAATTAAAAACATTAAATTAAAATAAAGTAATCTATTCATACTTATGAAATTCTTCAATATTTATTAAGATGCTAATTACATAATTATCAAAAAGAGTTATGTAAATTATTGTTTCCAAAATCTTTAATAAGAATATATGAATTGAAATAATAAGATCTTCTTTATCTTTTATTTTGTTATTTCTATCAAGATATCCAATTAAAAAAAGATATATTTAATAGGGTGAAATAGGAATTGTTATCTGTTTAATATTAAAACTTATATTTGTTTTAAATCTCAAATATTTAGTTCATACTTATATTTTCAAGATTTAAAAATCTCTATTTGTCATTAAATGATAAACCAATTATTTAATAAAAAAAATTATAAAATCTAAGGCTATTTATTCATCACCTTACAATATCTGATTTAAAATTCAAAAATCAATGAAATATTTAATAATAAATTCACTTAAAATTAAGCTCTCTCAGAAGGTTAAAGAGTAAATTTACTCAACTACATTGTCAATTACAATTTCTTAATCTTGTTTATTCTTAAAAATTAAAGTAAGATTATTTTATAGTTGAAATTTAAATTAACACCAGTAATATTATATATCTCTATTATTTTGGATGAAAATAAATTCTTCAATATAAAACCCTCGGTTTAAATTTATTCTAACATAAAATTCTAAATGAAATTGCTTAAATGAAAATTTTAATTGGATTTTACCAATAGATTAGCTGCGTTTTTATGTAGATTACCCAGTTTATATAAAAATATAAGATTAGAAAATAAACTTCATGCATTACTAATTTGTATTTGTTTCAAATAGAATAATTTATTTAAAATATAAAATTAAATTCAAGAAATATTTTGTTTCTAATTATAATATGAATTAAAGTAAGTTCTATTTAATTTCTGATAAATACTTTAAATCCAAAGTAAACAAGTATTTTATCAATTACTTATTATAAAATATTACATCAAAATTAGATTCAAAAAGTTAGATCATAAAAACTTTTTTGTTCAATATCTTTAATAAAAGAAAAAGAATTAAGAAATAAAAGCAACAAAAATAATCTAATAGTAAATGATTCTATATATAATCCTAGCCCTAATTTTATTACTAGGATATAAATACATTTTAATGCCATATGTTTAGTACAGGAAGTATAAAAAATATGGTGATGGAAGATTTTACCCTATCGCTGGAGAAATCTATTATCAATTTAATAATTTTGAAAAGAATGGAGATCTCGAATACACTTATAAGCACCTTCAAGATAAAAATGAAGGTAACTTAAAGCTGTTTGTTGAGAATCTAGGTAAAATATTACATTTTTGTAGATTACTGTGAATATTCAAAAAATTATTTTTATGATAGGTGGCAGCGTTAAAGTTAAATTTTGTCACCCAGATTTGCTTAAAGATTTTTTTCAGAAGATGAATGAGTTCTATGTCGATGATATGTTTTTTGTCTAAAATTTTGAAAGGCTACTTGGTAAAGGATTAGTGTTCTCCACAGGAGAATAATGGAAGAGGACAAGACAAATTCTGTCTCCAGCATTCCATTTCAATTATTTAAATAACTTAACTGGATAAATCTAAACTTTAACTGATTCAGTATATTAAAAGTATATTGATAGTAATAAATTAGATAAAGTAGATACTATATAAATGATGTCAGAAATCACTTCTCAAGTTATTATTTTCTCTTTCTTTGGTCATACTCTCTCCGAAGTGACTTTCAAAGGGGATAGTTTACCCATAGCAATTACTTCTATTTTACAAAAAATTGCATTTGAAACTAATTAATTGAGCTATTTAATATTTGGCTCAAGATTCTTAGAACTTGGCTTATTTAAAGAACATAAAGAAACTGAATAGTATCTTTAAGATTTTAAGAAATTTTTAAGAAATATCATTTATCAACATATTGATTAACTTTCTAAGGAATTAAAAGAAACAGGGGATATTAAAACTACCAGTGTTTTAAGCATGCTTATCAAGGATGGAAATATTAATAAACTCTCTGAAAAAGAATTATTAGATAATTTTTGGACACTTTTCATAGCGGGAACTGATACTACCAGCCATCTTGTAGGAATGACTATCTATTTCCTCTCATAACATAAGGACATTCATAAAGATCTTTTAAAAGAAATAGATTAAAACTAAAATACAAGTTCTAAAGGACTGCTTGAATTGCCATTACTGAATGCTGTGCTGAAAGAAAGTCTTAGATACTATGGTCCAGGAAATACAATATTTGATAGATTGGTAAATTAATTTACAAAATTGTTTATAAATTCTTACAAAATATATTTTAAATTTTTAGGCTATAAAAGAACATACAATTGGAGATATCAAAATTGAAAAAGGAACTGTAGTTAATTATCTAGGACACACCCTGCATAGAAATCCTAAATATTATAAAGATCCTCATACATATAATCCTTATAGATGGATAAATGGGGAAACTAACAATCTACCAAGTTTTGCTTTTGTCCCTTTCAGTGGAGGAGCTAGAAATTGTATAGGATAACATCTTGCATAGATTGAAGCAAGAATTATGCTTAGCAAGTTCATTAAATTGTTTGATTTTTCTTTAGAAGAGAATTATAAATTAAAATTATTTTATGGATTAGTTCCTTAACCAGAAAAGCCATTAGAAATTAATTTAAAAGTTAGATAATGAAATTAATTATTTGGGTTTATATTTAAAAATATATAATTGATTGTATTTAATATTAAAAATGTTCTTAAATTTATTTCTAAATTAACCTAAAAATACTTACTAAATTAATATTTCATTTTATTTAATACACTATAAAAAGTATTAATTAAATAAATAAATCCTACAATTATTAAATTTAATCCTCCCATTGTATTGATTATCACCATATAGTACTCTATGAGTTTAAGATAGGCAAAAATAATGAGGATTTAAGGTTAATAAAATTAAATTAAACTAACAAATATTATTTTTCATTAATTTTAAATGGTATTTAGTAAAATTCTAAAAATTGTGCAACAAAAAAAATGAAAGGTAAGTAAACCTTGTTAATTTATATTAATTAAACTATCAATCAATCAATCAATCTATAAATAAATCCCAGTGCGATACTTAACTTTGGAATGTTATATATGGCTAAATTGAGTTAGTATAAGCAAGTATTGATAAAATTTATCTATAGGTATCTTATTTATGTTGGATTGAATTTACAATTTTAGGATTTAAAATTTATTCTATCATAAGATTATATCTCATTTAAATGATTCCATATTCATTATTGATTTAAGATATCTTATCTTCAACAGAAAGAAGATCGCTATGATTAATTATATAATTTACATTAGCTGCTTCAGTTTCAATATCTTTTTATTCAGTATTTAAGATTGTAAGATATTATTATAGAGATTCTTTATGTTGATTTAGACGATAAAAACAAGTTCCCTTTAATGAATTAGCGTAGTATTAAAGTTTTTCATTTAATTTCATTTTTAAAGAAATATTAATATTCTCAATAGCATTTTCATAATCTTCCATATCGAATTGAAATTGAGCTATTCTATAATAATAATATCCATTTTCTGGCGTTATTTCTATGCATTTCTGAAGGTAGTCTTGGCATAAATCGTAGTTTTAATTATCATACTCTATATCATATAATTCTAAGTATAGTTAACAATAATTTGGTTCATTTTTTATTCCTTACTACAAAATTTAAAGTGCCTCATCTTTTTTTTATTAAGATAATAAGAACTAACCGTACTTGAGGCAAGCATTACCTGAATAAGGATTTATTTCATATGCCTTTTTAAAGTACTTTTCAGCTAATTCTGAATTATTTACACTATCATAATATTAACCTATGTTTGTTAGAATAATTGAATTATTAGGTTATAATTCTTCTGCTTTCTAAAAATATTTCTAAGCCTATTCTAAATTATCCTAATGTTTATAAAGAAGAGCTAAGTTATTAGTAATTCCAGGGAAATTTGGATTCATATGGAAGAGCTTCTCATTCCACTCTATAGATTCATTTGAATAAGATTTGTAATCGTACATCCATCCTAATTAATTGATTATCTCTTATTTATAAATAGGAGCCAATTCTAAAGATTTCCTTAACAATTCAATACATTCCAAGTCCTTATCATTTCTATAAGTTTCTATAAACTTGTACATTGATAAACCAAACTAGTATATTCCATTCAGATGATCTTAAGTTAAATCATTCTATTCTTTAAAAAGCTGGATTTTTTCATTAAGAATTGAATTCCTTTACTCTGCAATATCATTATTCCTATCAAATTATTGCCATTGATATAAAATTTATATCATTAAATCTATTTCATCTACTTTATTTCCTTTTTTTTCCTAGCTTTTTTCAATTAATTATTACATACATGCATGCCCTTCATTTAATTTGCTCATTTCTAAAAGGGTTAAGCTTTTATAGAGTTATAACGTCTAAAATGATATAAAATCTATGTCTTTTGAACATTCTTCATCAGCTCTTTAAATACATTCTTCAAATTTAGATTGATAGAATAGTTCTTTAACTTCATTTTATATCTTTAAACTATTCATTGTAATTTACTTTAATTACCTTTATTGTTTCTTAAAATAAAAATAATATCTTCAAATTACGATTATTATATTATATTGATTTATCATTATAACCTATAGATTTTATTTCTATATTGGTTTGTTTAATCTTATTACTTTAAGAAAATTTTAAAATTAAAATATCAAATATATAAAATATCTTTATGGAATAGATAACTCTATTTCATTTTCTATGACTATTAAATAGAATAAATTAATTGTATTAAAATATGCCAAATTTAATTATTCTTCTATATGAATAAATATTTAATTTGATTACTTTTCAATCTTAATACATATATTTCCAGAGCAGCAATTAGAACTTATTTAATCCTAAATTAGAATTGTAAAAGTATGATAAAATAGGATGTAAACAAAAAACTGAAAATAAATAAAATATAATAAAAAAGGTTAGATTAGTTTAATTTTATGATAGATTTGTATCTATAAGTGAATGTCTATCTATCTATCTTTCTGTCAGTACTGCATGTATTATATCATTTTTACTTATATATGAAATTTTAATTAATATTATTAATTAATTAATTACCACATACAAACTAACAAACAAACAAATTCAATCAATATACATATCCCAATGAGAAATCTCATTTTAATGAGTAAGCTAGGGCTAAATCAGATTTTAATAAGCTATGAGAGATAGTATTTGCAAATAATAACTCTACCTTGTTAATATTGCTATTTTAATATTTGGTTTTTGAATATTTTAAAGCAGATTTTCATACCTATTTTAGATTGGTCCATATTATTCATTTATTAATAAAATCTTATCATCTTCAGATACTAATTCACCATTATTGAGTATGATTAAAACATTTCCTGTTTCATTCGAAAATTAATTTTCTGTATTGAGTAATTATAAAAATAAAATTAAAGATTCTTTTTCAAAATCTAATGTATATAAGTTAGATGCTAATATTGCATTTGCATGAAATCTTTATTTTTCATTTAATTAAAAACTTAAAGCTTTTTTTATGAAAAATATAGATTCGCTAATATCTTCTTCTTGACTTAGAAAAAATCCCATTTAATAATATAAATATCCTTCTTATGGCATAAATACTTTACAAAGATCTAGTAAATCTTAACATTTGCTAAAATTTAGATTTTCTACTTCTATTTTATAAATCTCCTAGTATAACTAATAAAAACTTGGCTAGTGTTTAATCCCTTAATGTAAAATTTCTAATGCTTCGCTTGGTCTATTATTTTCTTTTAAGAACAGGCCATACATATAGTTACAAAAACCTAATTGATCATTTAATTCACATGATTTTTTGAAATATTCTTCAGCCATTTCTTTGTCCTATAAATCTTAATATACTGCTCCTATATTACAAAGCAATTAAGGGTTATTAGGAGATACCTCCATTTATATTTTCATATATTTAAGTGCATTTTGATAATCAGATTATGATTTATATGTAATTCCTATGTTATTAGTAAGTCCAGGAAAATTAGGATTTATTTCATAGAGCTTTTTACTGTATTCTAGAGATAAAGAGGACTTTTATTAATAATCATACATCCATGCTATTTAATTCATGATTTCTAATTTGTACTAAGGTGTAATTTCTAGAGCTTATTTTAATAACTCAACGCACTCTATATTATCATTGTTTTCAAAAAATTTATACATTGAGAAACCATATAAGTATATTCCATTATTATAACTTGGCTTAGAATCATTTTACTATTTAAATTTCTAAATTATTTCAAATAAAATAATATCGTATTCCTCTAAATAAAATTCTCTGTCAAATAATTAAGATAAGAAAAATATTTAAATAATAACATCTATTTCATCTACCTATTCACCTTTCACTTCTTTACTTTCTTATAATAATTATTGTATACATTATTTTCCCTCTTTTAACTAGCTCTATTCAAACTAGCTTAATCCTTTATAAAGTTATAGTGTCTAATAAACAGTAAAATCTAATTCTTAATAGCATAGCTCGTTAACTCTTTTTACACAATCCTCAAACTTAGATTGATAAAACAACTATTTTATTTCCTTTTCTAATTACTGATTATTCATTATTACTTTCTATTTTTCGAAATATTATTAAAGAAGAAAAAAAAATACTAAAAAGAATTACATTAATTTTTTTATTTTCTACAAAACTTTATCTAATAGTGATTAATATAATATAAGATTAATATAAATGTTAACAAATAAGTTGATATTTCATTATAAATTTATTGATTTAGTTATTAAATTTTGATAAAAATATTATTTTTGTTGAAATTAAATACTCAAAAAAAAAAAAAAGAAGAATAAATAAAATACAATTAGCAAATTAATAGTTACAGCATTATACAAATGATCCTATATATAATAGTTATCTTAATAGCTATTCCTGCATATATTTATTTAGTAAAGCCCTACAGACAATTTATTAGGTATAAAAAATATGGAGAAGGATTCTTCTTTCCTCTTTTAGGAGAATTTTTGATGCAAAACAACTGCTTATAGAAGTTTAAAGATGTAGAATATCTCTACAAGCATTTCAATTAGGCTACAAAATCAGACAAAAAAGTTTTTGTAGAAAATATGGGTAATTAACTAACTAACTATTTCTTATACATTTAATATAATTAAAATGTATCTTTTATTTAGGTCGAGATGTGAAAATAAAGCTGACTCATATTGATTTAGTAAAAGATTTCTACTCACAAATAGGAGATAATTTAGTTCTTGATAAATTTTATACTCAAAACTTTGAAAGATTGTTTGGTTAAGGGTTGATATTTGCAGAAGGAGAAAAATGGAAAAACTTGAGGAAAATATTTTCATCAGCATTTCATTTTGATTACTTGAAGAGTTTAAATTCTTCTATTGACAAAATAGTTGAGGATGTATATTAAAGTTACATAGATTCTAAGAAGTTAGATAATGTTAATGTCATTTAAATGATGGCAGAAATATCATCTTAAGTAATCATATTTTCTTTTTTTGGTGATAATTTAAAAAATGCCAAATTCCAAGAAAAATCTCTTTCTGAATCCATCACCTTATTGATTGGAGCAATTTCTAAATAAGTTATGGAATTTGGATTTTTAGCATTTGGGGTTAGATTCCTTAAACTAGGAATCTTCAAAGAACATAGAGAAGTAGAAAGAAATTTAAGAGATTTTAAAAAATATCTTTCTGAAATTATCAAATCAAAAACGTAAAGTTTAAAAAAGGAATTTGAAGAAACAGGCAACATAAAATAAAATTGCATTTTGAGTATTTTAATTAAAGAAAATACAATTGATACTTTAACTGACAGTGATCTTCTAGATAATTTCATGACCTTTTTCATAGGAGGAACAGATACTGCAAGCCATTTAGTAGCTATGACAATCTACTATATGTCTTAATATGCAGAATATTCTAAATTATTGTAAAAGGAAGTAGATTACTATGCTATATCATAGCCTAATTCTATTTAAGATTTACCCTTTTTGAATGCTGCCATTAAAGAAACCCTTAGAATTTATGGACCTGGAAATAAGTCATTTGATAGAAAAGTAAATCTTTAATTTAAAAATTCTTTAATTTTTTTAAATTTATTTAATATTAAATAGACAACATCGGATATTCAATTAGGTGAAATGAAAGTAGAAAAGGGAATTGTAGTTACAGCTTAAATGAATAGCATACATAGAGACCCTTCCATTTTCAAAGATCCACATGTCTTTAAACCATAAAGATGGGTTAGCGAAGAAACTACTAATCTACCTCCATTTGCATATCTTCCTTTTAGCTCAGGAAAAAAGAATTGCATCGGGTAACATCTTGCATTGATTGAAGCTAAAATAATGCTCTTTAAATTTATCTAAAAATTTGATTTTGAAATCAATAAGGATTATGTGTTAAAACTCTAATATGGTTTAATTCCAGAACCAGTTGATCCTTTGTTATTTAACCTTAAATTAAGGAATGTAAAATGAAATAAGATATAAAGGTTCTATATATTTTAGTGTTCAATTATGTGTTATTCTATAAATATTAAAGAGATAATTAATTTTGAGGTGATAAAAATAATAATTTTTCACCATTATTATAGTAGTAATTCTTATTATATAAATTATGATTATTTTTAAAGGAAAATAAATAAAACTTGTAAATCAATTTAATTATCCTAAAGGTATATATTTTAAATCTTAAAATAGTAGAAAGGATAAAGTGATAATAAGAAGTTTATTTTAAAATTGTTATAAAAAAAGAAATGATAATAAAATAAATAATGTTTAAGATTAGAGTAACATTTATATAATTATATTAAAGTTTAAAATAAAATCTAGAAAAAATTAATTCATTCATTTTATTAAGATCAAATAAATTTGATGATAGATAGATCAGATTTCTATTTTATATTTATCAAATTGGCAATTGATTCTTTTTAAACTACATTAAATTGATTAGTGTTTCACACTTTTTGATTTAAATAATTGGTATATCAAATTTTTGATTATATTGGATGTAAATGATTGATCTTTTATCAAATTAAGCACTAGAACTTTTATTTTTTAGGAATATTAAATACTATTCAAGTAAAGAAATGATGAGCGAATTTGATTTCAATTATTATTTGGTAACTTGATATTATTTTATTTGCTTAAAACTACTTCTATAAACTTGTATGATTTAATTCTTAAATCAAATAAGTTAAGTAACTTTTATTTTAAAAAAGATTTGGTTTTATCATATTTTATTTAAAAATACTAATACCTTTATTCAATTAATTTTTAATTTAGTATTAATTCACACATAATTAATTATTTGATCAAGATTAGATTACACACAAACACAAACTCTAGTTTAGGTTCCTACTTTTTTTATATTAGATTTAAATTATTAAATGAATAAAATTAGTATATAATAAAGATAGAATGGAGATTTCTATTGGTTCTTTTATGTAATGTTAATATTTTATAGCTTAGAATGTAAAAAGATTATTGTGAAGTCTAAATAGTATCTTTCCATTCAAAAAACTAATATGTGTATATATTCAATATTACTTTAAATCATTCTGATCTTCATATAATCCTTAAATTCATCAAGAACTTTACTCTTTAAGAATTTATTTGGCAAGTGACTTTAGAAATAGTGGATTATTATAATGATTGCAGTGCAGGCTGGACATGCTAGGAAATAATAGAAAGATGGCATCATTTAAATATTATTTATAAAAATAATTGCGTAGATAGTTAATTTCTAATTATTATTGCAGACAGAGGAGCAAATATTGACGATTCAATTTACATGCGTGAGAATAATTATTACCTCATATGAATGGTAAAATCTAATATGTAAGATTCAACCAAATTAATTATTTCTTATAGGCTAATGACGAGATTACTAACCTTAAGATTAAGAATTTTAAAAAAGTAATGTCTTTATCAAAATTTACTATAGCCTTCTTAGCTTTGGGTAGATTTTTTAATTGACAATTATTTTTATTAGACAAAAATTCAATATACATCATCAGATCTTTATTTATTAAAATAAGAGATCATTTGAAACAAGCTTTAAGGGAAATATTGATAAATTATAAGAATTTAGAGATATATTCACCAGATGAAATATTAATATAATTCGTCTTTCTCTTTAGATAATTTAAAAATAACCAAAAGTAATTTGTTGAAAGTAAGAATTATTAAGTGAGACATATTGATGAGAAAGTACAAGCTAGAAACTTAACTATTTTGTCTGTACTACTCCCCAGTAATTGTCGTCACTTTTATTAGTTTTGGATTGTACATCCTACTATTTGAGTAACTAAAAATTATAGTGAGCAGCTAAGAATCAGGTATCTATTATGAGTAACAATCTAATAAAAAATAACTTTTAATGGGATTGAAAGCGCATCTTGATTAAAGTTTTGGGCTTTAGAGCTAAGAGTACTATCTACTCTCTCGATTTGTGACAAAAGTGTATGAAAATAAAATAAAGCTTAGTAGCTCGTTTAAAAACACTTTCCTGAATTTAGATAGTCTTTACGAAAACAAAGAGAGCTAGTCCCTTATAAATCTCTATCAAAAGAATCAAATATTAACAAGCATTTGGTAATAAATATAGTTTTAACTTAATTATATCCAATTGTTCATTGGAAATAACTTACTAAAATATTTATTTTTATTGAATTTAGGGTAAATGGCGATAAGCGCTCTTTCAGTGATTTATCTATTGAATCATAAGATGAATTGAATAAAGGGGCAGTCCTCGATGTTTTAATAAGAAACTTTAACTTATTGAATAGTTAGAGAACCTTCTAATATAAAGTAATTACAATTCGATATATTCTTTAACACACAGACACACTAATTAAATAATTAACTATATTTAGAACCAATTCATGGGATTTGCTTTGGATGGTGCTCTAATTGCTAATCCTGCATATAATTAATCTATGACAGAAAGCTTTTAGACTTAATCCCTTTGCCCATAAATAAAGTACTATGATGCAAGATGCAGGATATGGTACCAGTAAGCTATTAAAAAATAAGGTAAATTTTTAATAATATACATACTCCCCAATAAACATCAACTTTTACATGAATTTTTTTATCAAGCTTCTATTTACATTTCATTTAGAGACAAAACAAATAAAAGGATTATTAACAAATTATAGATTACAATTTATTGAAACTAATTCACGAACTTTTTTGGGTATTAAAAATATTAATTTATCGCAATAAATAATCTAAATAGTATCATTTATGCCAGCGCCATACAAAGTTCTTACAACTAAGATTCCCTACATGTCGATTTCTCTCTGCAGAAGAAATAATGTCTATGAAAAGTTAAACAGCGTAGCTTGTCAAGCATTCAATATAGAACAAGTTGCTTCAGTGTTTTAATAGTTAGAAATATAAACAGGTGGATTTTTAGTGATCCATCCTCTTTCAGATAGCCTAATTTATGAAAAGAATATTAAAGATTACTAACAAACTTACAATTGGACTACAGTAGTCACAAATAAAATGACCGATGTTGAGAAATAATTTTTTTTAGAAACTGTGTAAAATAAGATGAATGCTTCTTATTAAAATGATAACATAGATTATTAGCAGTATGTTAATTAATTGAATGACATTTTAGGATTTGAATATACTGAGCAATCTGATTTAAAATATTGCCTGCTAGTACCAATTTAAATAGCTGATGTTGCTAATGGAAAGAAATAAACCAGCTACTCCAGTATTATGATAATGATGTATACATTTAGAAAAGATGAAATGATCTCAAGCTATTCTACACTTTTCTTTTATCTAGGAAACGCTTTTATTGCTAATTCCGTCTTTTATCTTATTCTCCTAATCATCTGTCTTCTCATTATCATGTTTTATGCAAAGAAATTTAGCTAATTAATTGAACTACCAATTTAGAATTTAATTGATAAAATTAATTCTATAAACCAACACTTATTAGATAAAAATGGGCTAGGTTCTTAAGATGAAATATTTGTTGTCTTTGATAATAAATATTCAAAAAGCAGGAAATATTAACATACTTGCTCAGAATTAACAAATCTTGAAAGATACATCACTAACATCCAAGAGATTTTCAACTTCAATTTTAATTATAATTAAAAAATAGAAGAAACTACTGCCTTATTTACTTGGATAAAAGCTATTAAAACTTTCTAATAAGTTGAAGATTATAAAGCACTTGGGTCAGCTTTAAATAACATAGCAAATATTCATTTTAAGTAGATTATTAAATTTAAAATTAGCTAATATTTTTACTGTAAATTTAATATTTAGCAATTAAAGATACACAGAGGCATTAGACTGCTATAGTTAATCCATCGTATGTCTTGAGCAAGAAAAAACTGAGCTAGCAGAAGGCTAGCAACTTGAAAAGGAAAACAGTGAAATAAATTCAGAGACAAATAATAGAAAAGACTCTCTCTTTACACCTAAAAAATTCTCAGACGTGATTAATTCTAATAACTAGCTTTCTAGTAAAAGAAAAAAATCATCTCTAATTCCATGGATCGAGAAGTACTTTTGCAAATATTTGGATGGAAAAACTTAAAGTTCATCTAAATTACAAGGTAATTATTTTTATTTTTGGTATTAAAATTGTAACAAACTGTATTAAATAAATTATTAAAGTTCTGAAGTAAGCCCAAAAGAATTTAGAAAGTCTTAAATTTGATAGATTATTTGCTTACTCTCAAGTATTATTGTAATGCACAATAGATGATCGAATGGAACATGAAATAATAAATCAAAGAAAGAAGTAGCATAAAAAGAGAGAGTATTATGAATCTATTCTCTAAGACAGCGAGTTTGATTTAGATACAGCTAAGACCTCAACATCTCTTCATAGCGATTCTTAAAGTAGTTTTAAATCTAAAAATCATAAATATTAGGATGAAGCTATCTTTTTCTAGTATTTTTAAGTGTTGAAAAAACTTTTAAGAATTGCTAAGAATTTGGATAATGATTATAATCGATACATTTTAATTTATTTGGAAATAAGCAAGGCATATTTACTCTAATCAAATGTTTAGTTGAGCTAAAAGTATTTAGACTTAGCATATAGAAACTTTTTAGAATTGTATAAGAGAATAAAAGCTACACTCTTTTCTGTTTAGAATAAGTCTTAAGCTCACTTCTACAGTTAGTATTTACAATTTCTAAATTAAATTTTAATAAAGCGGTTTTCTTCAGAAGAAGTTAATGAAGAGATCAATTTTAATAGATCTTTTAGTCCTTCTAAAATTATTGGAGGGAAGTCACCAGCTGTAACATAAAAAATTAATACATCGTTTAATAATATCATTAACAGCTCTCCCTCTCCTATTTAACATAAGCGAAAGTAAAGTAAAGGAAATCCGAAAACATAACTTTCTGTTAGTTCTTCTCCTCCTTTATAGAATACGCCACTCAATAATATTCACCCTATTATGGAAGATCACATGGAATCTTAAGAAGAAGTTAATCTTCAAAAAGGTGATTAATAATACCAGGAAAAAAGTTTATAATTTGATAAATCTAAAAGAGAAAGATAAAGCAGTACTCCTATGGAGTTGAATACAATTTATGTTCATCTGGCTAAGAAATATAGTACAGCTAATAGCTAAAATACACCTACATCTAGTTTGAATAATATAAATAATTTATTTTAAAGAAGACAAAGTTAATAAGCAGGACAAAATGGATCTTTTCATCAATTTATAAGTAGCTTACAAGGATATTCACCTAAAACTATCATTGGTACTGCTACTACAGATTAGAATTTATGCACAAACTAGAGTCTATCATATGATAATCCCATCAACAAAATGTATCTATTAAATAATCCTTCTGAGTCATTCATAGATGGAATCAAAATCGAAGAAGAGACTTAACCAATAAATCAAACTAAATAATAGCTTGATGCTTTAGACGATGCTATAGAAGCCTTCAACAATAGCTCTTATACTAAAACTACTTCTTGGTACTAAAAGACAAGTTATTCTTTTCCAATAGATATTCTATTTACCAAATTACAAATTCAAGAAGCAATTATACAGCTTAAAAACAGAAATTATCAAAAGGGATGTACTCTTTTAACTGAGGCTTTTGAGTTTGCTCCTAGATATCTAGGTAATGATAGAATGACCATATTAAATATACTCTAATATGTATGTGAAAAGAATTCGTTTGATAGTAGAATCATTTAAAAGTAAGCTCTGAAATTTTAAAAAATCATTTTAAAGATTTCCATAATTGTAAACTGCGAACCAAGTTATCTGAAGAGAGTTTCTAAATAGCTTTACGATATTTATCAATTATCAGACACTTTCAGTTTGGTTATGGTAAATGAATAAGTAGAATAATATATAGCTCCGATTAGTTAATCAAACTTTAGAGGTAAAGAAATCTTCATCAATAATATAATGAAATACCTTCGTTTTAAGCACATACAATCCAATTAGTAATTCTTTTTGTCAGCTCTCATAAAATCATCCCACCAATTCTAGAATATTAACCGTTTATAAAATTAAGAAATCCAAAAAAAATACATACTTATCTTTGGAGATCGTGATTGCATATTCAGAGATGCTCTATATAAACATAAAATATTTAAACTACTTGGAAATAATAAAGTTAAGATTCTTATATTCAACCCATAAGACGATAAAGAAGGAGCTTTCATGAATCTGTAATGCCTTGAACTTCCTTTTAAAGTTAGATTCTTCTTCAAATTCTATTAGTTAATAGATTACTTCAAGAAGAAATCTATTAAGTGCTCATTTGAATAACCTTTTTTAATTGAAAAAATATGAATGATTAATCAATCACTTGTTTAACAAAACCTATAATTTCTCATTACTAATAAATAAATAAATAATTAATAAATTAAATCAACTCAGATATTCTAATATCATTTCAAAATTTAAACAAATATAACAAAAGTGTATATAAAACACCAAAAACTTTTAATACTCCTTTATTTCAATTAAATTAATAAATAAAATAATAAATGTATTTCCAATTTCATCCCTTATATACAATCTTTTTGTCACAGTATCTCATTAATATTTTAAATCTTACACAACCTTCCCTACAAATATTAATGAATAAAACTCATTACGTTAATCATAACTGAGCACGAAAATAATTAAATTTATTTATAAGCTCCCTTATTTTTAATAATTTAAATTTCTACATTGAAAAAGCAAATAAACATTAAAATAAAAATAAATCATTATTTATTATAATCTTCATAATTAGGATATCTTTCAAGATAAAAGATAGCTTCAAAATGTTTTGTTTAAGGGAAGAGATCGCATCCATAATATTTAGTAATATGGAAAGCAGGAGCTCTTCTACGTTTAGATTCTGGTAAACATAAGGCAAGTAAATTGTCTGTGACAGCAACTGGATTACAAGCAACATAAACTAAATGATCGAGGCCTCTACAAGTACGAAGTGCCTTAACTACATTTGCATGAAGACCAGGTCTAGGAGGATCTACAACACCAATAATTTTATATAATCCTGCAAGAGGTCCTACAATTTCATTGATAACATCTTCAATTTTAGAACAAACTACCTTTAATTTAAAATAATAAATTTAAAACATGAAAAAGATGAAAATTTTAATGATTATTACTTTATAGTTGGTGATACCATTTTATTCTACATTAATCTTAGCATCATTACAAGCAGTTTCGACCATTTCTATACCAATTACTTCCTTAGCAGAAGTAGCTAAACAAATACCAATAGTACCAATACCTGAACAAATATCTAAGAAAATAGTTTTTTCGTTTAATTCGCCAGTTAAGCTACCAATAAGTTTATATAATCTTTCACATTGAGGAGTATGGACTTATAAGAAAGCATTTGCAGAAATATCAAAAGTTTTACCTATTTATTTATTTGAATAAAGAGAATGTTAGATTATAAATGCAAAGATACAATGATTGGTTTAGAGTTTAAAAGAAAATTGAATTAAATTTATTAAATTGAAATAAAAATTATTTGCTATTATTTAATAGCGTCTATCATCAAATCTGCCAAAGACTAAAATCTTAAGTAGAAATTAACTTAAACACACTTTCTTTCTTTTTAATCAAAAATAAATTACCTAATAAATTCTCTTTATAAGTTTTTGATCCGTGGATAATATCAATCTAACCATCTTGAGGTATACTGTCAGAAGGGGCTTCATAAGCTTATAAACCAATAGATGTGATAGTATAATCGAAATTTTCAGGAAGGCTTTCCTTTTAGAATATTTTAATCAATCCTTCTTTAATTTCTTGGTATTTAGCAGGATCTGCACAATTTGATGCTTTAACTACAATATTCAAAAGAATTTCTTTTGTCTTAAAGCTTTATCTTACTACAAAATATCTCCAAAATCCTTAATGAACGAATCTATCATACACTGGGAGACCAGTTTCTTTAATGAAATTCTCCAATTATTAAGCAAGAACAACTGATTCTTTTGATGAAACGCAGTTCTTATTGGCATCATCTATGAAGGCAATGCCCTTATCAAAATTAGTACGGTTGTAACCAACCTTTGATTCACCCAAATGATTTAAACCAATAGTAAATTCAGTTTTATTTCTATAATGGAATCTAAATTATTCCTCACATTCCAAGAAATCAGTAATTTTTGTTTCGCGACTGGCCCATAAAGGAACACTTTCATCACTTTTAATACTCTCTTTAGCGCGCTTTTATAAATTCTTAATAATATCCATAAAATCCTTCTTTTTTAATTCTACTTATTCCTCATAAGGAGTTTTCCATAAAGGACAAACTCTCTCTTCAAGAGGTATGGATAGTTCCTTTTCTATATCTTCTTAAGTGGCTTATTTGGGAGGTTATTGTTAGCGTTGTTATTATTGGTGTTGGGCACAATTTTATTATTCCAAAATATTTGCATTTATGCCTCCATTTAAGTTTCTATCTCCTTTAAAGGCAGGACGAACTTTCATACGTTTTTATTTCTTGGAGAATTTCTTGTCTCTCATAGTTTGAATGAAACGATTACGCTCTTCTACACTTGAAAATTGTATGAAAGCCATATTTTTCTTCTTTGGTTTACTAATTTTTGTGAATTAAAATTTCTCATCAACGAAACTGCGCTATAACATCTTGTATACTTGTCTTTCTTAATCAAATCTTTCAACTCCTCTTAAGCATACCCATTCAAGTTCTACGTCTTCTTTATCAAAAATATCATCACCTTCACTTTTTTCAGATGCATTATCATCCTCATTATCTTCATTTTCTCCTTCATTATTTCCCTAATCTAATATAGGATTTTCATCTTTATCATTGATTTAGTTCTCTTTAATATCATTTTCTGTGATAGCATCTTTTGGGACGCTACGCTTTCCTAAAAGTGTATCCTATTAAATGGTAGAAGGGTTGCTACCATTTTACTCTTCTAAATGATCTTACTTTTAAGCACTATTACTCATGTAATACTTTTATTTATAATCAGTTAAGTAGTTAATTTTATTAAAACCTTTGTAAGTATATAAATTTCTTTGTAAATTTATAGGCTGAAAGGTGAAAGATTTCTAAATAAGTGTTTATTTCGGAAATAAGCTAAAAAATCTCTGCATTTAATTTGCTTCATATGCTTTTATTATAATTCAATTTACATGATTTTAATTAAATTAATAGAAGTATCTACATCAAAATCTTGGAAATTTGATCTAATTTATTTAATATAATTTAAATTAATGCATTTCCAAAAATAACTTTAAATATCTTTTGATCTTAGCTAAACTTAATTGTATATAATAGTTACCTATAATAATCTTTTAATTAACAGCAAACTTTATTTATAAATTCACCAAAGAATTAATTTATTTTGTTGTCGGCCATACTAAGGTGAAAACACCGGATCCCATTCGAACTCCGAAGTTAAGCGCCTTAAGGCTGGGTTAGTACTAAGGTGGGGGACCGCTTGGGAAGTCCCAGTGTCGACAACCTTTTT